>CAAKHC010010139.1:2988-18706 GCA_901007825.1 Macroramphosus scolopax | reverse complement strand
AAACAACCACCATCCAGTGGCGTGCTGAGGAGAAATGGTCTGCAGCCCAAAGATAGAAACACCAGAATCACCATCAATAATGAGAAGAACAAGCTCAGTTGTGTTGTTACACCAAAGCAGCAAAGACGTATTTCCTGCTGTGCATAAACAACCTGCATGTATGTCCTGTCATCCTTTAACATTTAGTTTCTGATCTTTGACCTTCCAGAAAGAAGAAAACCATGAAGTTGTCCAGAGCTCTGTCCGACCTGGTGAAGTACACGCGCTCTGTGGGTCTCTATGATGTTGAAGCACAAGGTTCGTACCGGCTGTCCTCCCGATGCCGACTGGACGACAAGGAAACTTAGACAAATATTACCATTGAAAACAGCTTCTTATACGGGGACATCCTGTCTCTGATGGAGTCTGTCGTCTGTTCAGAGCAGCATTTACTTTTCTTCTTAGTTGTGAATGTGTCTGTGTCTTTGTGTCGTCCGCTGCAGCCAGCTGCAGCTGGCAGGTATCATCACTGAGCGAGACCAAAGCCCATCAGGTGATGCAACAGAAGGCCAGCGCCTTCGTCCACTTTAACCAGCGGCAGCTCTCACGCATCTACCCCTCCTCTTACCGCGTGGACTCTTCCAACTTCAACCCTCAGCCCTTCTGGAACGCCGGCTGCCAACTCGGTACGTCCTTACAACACATGTCAACACCTCTGTCTATTCGTCTCCCACACATTAGTCCTGCTTTCATTAGACCTGCATGTTCTGCTACGGCTGGTCAGCTGTTGGCCTGTGTTCATCCAGTAATCCAATGACTCTGATTCCAGTTGCACTCAACTACCAGTCGGAGGGTCGGGTCCTCCAGCTCAACAGAGCCAAGTTCTACGGAAACGGCAACTGTGGCTACATCCTCAAACCCACCTGCATGTGTGAAGGTCAGTCAATAAAAAGAATGTGTGTGCATAATATCTCAATATGTCAAGATGCTCCTAGAAATCCACAGGGAGAGGTCGGCTGTCAGCCCAGGTTGATCCTTCACGGTTCTCATCAGTTGAATGCAGTGGGGTGGTGGAGCAAGGGGGGGCTGAGGGATGGGGGGTTGTGTGAAGAGACAGAGCTTGAGAGGTTCTAGAGGACAGGGATGATTGGGGAACTGGAGGGGCGATCAGGAGAGCAGCAGAGATGTTCCTGAGATGATGGAGTTGATCTAGGCACCATGATGAAGGTTGTAAAAGGAGTTGAGTCTGGATGTGATGAAGCCCGGCTCAAAGTCTCAGCAGCAGGAACTGTGTTGGGCGGGTCAGGGTTTGTGGGGAACCACAAAGGTGGAGCGTGTGGAGAATGGACAGGACCTGCGGACACCTGGGGTGCAGTGAAAGAGGTGCAGCTGATGATGCTGTATGTTGAAGGATCACAAATATACATCTGACTCCTTGTTGGTCGATTTCAGGGGCCCTCAACCTGAACCAGGAGGACCCGCTGCCTGGTCAGATGAAGAAACAGCTGGTGTTGAAGATCATAAGTGGACAGCAGCTGCCCAAACCCAAAGACTCCATGCTGGGGGACAGAGGAGAGGTAGGGCAGACACATGTTCTGGTGTCTTTCTTTTAAAGGAGCATCTTATAATAAACATTAACGAGAGCCTGACGGAGTAAGAAGCGTCGATGTTGATGGAGTTCCAATGATGTCGTACTTTGATTTAAACCATCAAAAGTTACAGTCGTCATGCTGTTCATTAGGAGTGTTTATCATATTTATTTATTACTTTGTTGACTTGTACATGCTGAGCAGCATTTTAACATTGAACGTATAAGAATGCCTGACAGTTATCAGACGTCGAGTGGAACGTTTGTTACACTGTTCAACGCTGCTCCATCTCCGTCAGATCATCGACCCCTTCGTGGAGGTGGAGATCCTCGGCCTCCCCGTCGACTGCTGCAAGGAGCAGACCAGAGTGGTGGATGATAACGGTGAGTTGATGGAGAGGTGAATTGTTCTGCTCCTGTCTATCTGCATGAAACACCAGTTACTTCAAAGACGTGGTGACTCTGTTTGTTTACATCCCTGACTCCTCCTATGAGGCCTGCACAACCAGTGTATACAGATCACACATGCTTATGACATGTGCAGGAGCTCCACAACGATATACAACACGTGCATTATATACAGTAACTGTAAGTACAGGGATTTAAAGTATAACATCCAACCAGGTGGTGCAATTGGTAGCAAAAGTGCATATAAAGTTTAAACTACTGTACAGAATGAGTAATAGACCAATGAGGTTATTGACAGAATGTGAACAAACACATGTAACAACCATCTGTACGATGTTTATCACAGTCCTGGTTACGTACTGTAAACATGATGTTCTCTCATTTCACTCGTCATACCAGAGGAGCCTCTGTGGGATGTGCAGATCAGAGTACACGTACCTTTAAAGATGTTGTTTACTTGTAAACATTACAGTGAAGCTTTAATCTGTTCAGCTTAGAAGAAAACTATTAGGGAGACCTTTGTGTTGAAGTAACTTGAGCTTTTCTGATGGTCGTATACAACCATTAAATAAATAATTAGCAGTTTCACTGCTCACTTCCTGACCTCCCCTCCACTGTTCCTTCAGCCCAAATATCAACTCAGAATGTTAAAAACAAATGAGAGCGTCCTGTTATTCATCGTGAGGTTGTTGCTGAGCCCGCTCTACTTCCCGGACCCGCACGTTCCCACACTTCCACAGTCACGGACATTGCAGCTTGTAGACGTCCCATCGAGCTCCTTTCACTACAGTTAGTGCGTTGAATAACAATTCATTAAGAATGGCCCCGTTCCATTCCTCTCATGTTGGGAACCATCTGATGCTTCTGTCTCACTGAGAATCAGAGTCAACCAAACAGGATGTTGCAGGTCCGAGACGCAAAACAACCTCCATGATCTAGTGAAAGACTTCATGATGGGGCGGTACAAAGGAGAGTTTTGATTGACAGCTGTCTGATTGACACCTCGGTGTTGTTTCCTGTGACCGGCCCCGGCGTTTGCGTGAGCAGAGCTGCGGTTTGTTTTCAGTTCGCTCCTCGTGCGATTCAGGGCGTGTCGTGTTTGTGCTGAACGGCACATTTCATTGGTTGAAAGTGACTCTTTGAGCCGTCTGCATAGCTTATGATCCATAATTGATGAGCTCGGCGCGAGGAGACGTGCACAGGCAGCACCTCCGAGTCTGCACACGTAAACACACACAGCCTGAATAATTGATGAGTGCTGAGCTGAGCTCACCGACTGACTCTGTCCTGACCCTCCACTCTCTCTGTCCTCTGCCTCTGTCACTCCTCTCTGTTTCTACCTACTTCTCCTCATTATTTCTGTGTCGTACTCTCTTCTCTCATCTCCTCTTCTGTCCTTCCTCCCGCACACTTCATCTACTCCTTCACTCTTCCTGGACCTCTCTTGGGACGGACCCGCAGGGTTCAACCCGATGTGGGAGGAGACTCTGGTATTCACTGTTCACCTGCCCGAGCTGGCCCTTGTGCGTTTCCTTGTGTGGGACCATGACCCCATCGGCCAGGACTTCATCGGCCAGCGTACCCTCGCCTTCAACAGCATGATGACAGGTAAGACCGAGCACCTGCTGGTGGATGGATCTGAGAGCTGCCCTGCACCTCCCCTCCACCTCTTAAACAGATTGTGTTTATATGGTCATTCTGGTCGTATAACATCTGTATACATTGATTGTAAACATTGTAGTGATCCAAAAAGTATTGGTATTAGTCCAACATTGAGCAAGAACGCTACAACCAGCAATGTAAAAGGTACCCCCCCCCGTAGAAGGGCCTGTGCCTCCCAACAGCTCACATTGTTATTGTATGTGTCTGACAACATTACGGAAAGGATCCCTGCTGAGATTGAAGTCCCCGGATAGGAGACAGGACTCTGGGACGGAGAGTTCCTCAGGATCGATGGACACAGAGACGACAGGAGATTAAATTTATGCTGAAGCTGCCAACGAGCCGGCAGGAGCACATAGAGAGAATAATACAGGTTTAAATATGGTGCAGGGATATTCGACACTAACACTACTGCACGCTAACTAATATTGTTGAACAGGAAGTTTTAGTCGTAGCTGAGGAAGGCTGCGATGCTTGTAAACGTGAAAGGATCCAGTGAAGGAGGACTGACTGTGTTGGTGAGGAGCCGTCGGGGTGGACAGGCCTTTGTCATCGTGTTATTTACAGCCACATCGTGTGTCATCTGTTCCTGCGATGTGCTTGTGTGCAGGTTATCGCCACGTGTACCTGGAAGGTATGGAGGAGGCGTCCATCTTTGTTCATATAGCTGTGAATGACATCACTGGTAAGGTAGGTACAACGGAGGAAGTCGGTCATCACTTGTGTGCTCTCCCTTTTACAAACTGTACGGGAGCAGTCAGACTACCAGCCTCCACCAAGGTGGGGAACTCCACCCAAACATAACGTGTTTCATCACGTTGTGATTTTGTTGAGAGTTGATCCACATTGATTCATACGGATATTAACTACAACTGATGCAGAACATAAAGGCCACAGGTTTATAACAGGGAATCAATATATCGAATCAAATATGTCCGTAAATCCTGCGAACAAACAACCAAACATTTCTTCGATCATAGCGGGACACAACAAGAGAAGGCAGATCAGACCCCGTTCTGTCTGATTAGATCAAAGAATTGTATTTCAGCCCCTTGAGCAGAGTTCTCACCTCAACCCGTGTGTGAGAGCAGCAGTGTGGAGTGTCCTCACTGGGGTCCTGCATTCGGGCTAAATGTACAAACATAAATAGCTACAGTTTATGTAAGGACATCACGTCCTCACGGGCTTCTCAGTCTTGTTCTTTGTTCCTGATCGGCTGAGCTCTCAGTTGCGATAAAAAGGAAATCTCAGCGCACCGCCAGCTGATATTTCAGACCCCAGTGTGCTTCCACTCGTGTGTCAGAAGTCGAGGAGGGTTCCTGTCTCATAGCAACAACCTCCTCAGTATCCTCCAGCACCTCTCGGATGAACCACCTTCACAGCTAAAATATCAGTAGTGGTTTGGAGATGTCACCATGTGTTGATTTGTATCATGGCTGCAGTCACAGACGTTCGGCGACCTGCTCGGCCTCTTCAGTCTGTTTCCAGTCGTGTTGTAAATGACCCTCTGTTGTTCATATTGCTTTGAGCTTCCTCTCTCTCAGCTGTTGCTGTGTTGCCTCCTGTTGTGATTTCTCTCTCACCCCCACCCCCCTGCCCCACCCATTTCCTTCTCCTCTTTCATCCTCCTCCCACTGATTTTTGCTCTCTTTCCCTCCCTCCCTCTCTCTCTCTCTCTGTTTGTAATTCCAGTGGACCCCTCTTTTTTCCTACAATTCAGTTAGAGGCAGGACATTTTTAGGAGCCCTGAAGCTGCCACTCAAAACTCAGGTGTAGTGACACCCAGTCGGCATCTTGCATGAGCCACCCGCCCCCACCCTCTTCTGCCACCTAAGTAACGCCTCTCCCTTCATATAACCCCACTTGTCAGCCAACAGCAAGCATTATAAAATAAAAGGCCAACTCATGCCTCACATGAGTTATGAAGGCTTGACCTGCATCCTCAGTGCCCCCCCAAGTAGATCCAATGTCTTCAGCCTCCACAATGGAAGAACTGGCTAGAGAAGAGAGAGATTCTGTGTGCAGGGCTGCACAGTTCAACCGTCTTCATCATTCTGTGTGCAGATTATTTCCCCTGGTAAACGAGTTCCCAGCCAGATTTGGCAGGTGACTGTAGTATCTGAGTTTATCAGGGTTCCAGACATGTTTTGGGAAACGTTAACCCCGTCTGGTCTCTGGACATTAATGTGCCCCTTTATTTATTATACCTAAACCCCGGTCTGTAGAAGTCCTTTGATAATTGGTAAGTTCCGTTCTTTTTGTGACACCACATTTCCCCTTTTTCACTCAGCGTAAGATTTTTTTTCTTCACCATTGTTTTTTATTCTTCATATCTGCACTGTTGCTCTCACCTCGGTGGTCTACACTTTGGATCTACTTCTTTCACACCGTTTGAAACTTGTGATGAGCAATACAGGGCAAAGTGTTTAGTTGTAATGATACGATACCTTTTCCTACCGAACCTCCGTTTGGCTGCGTCGTCTGCGGACTAGTCCACAGTCATCTGTGTCATCGTCTGTATATCCTTGCCATCGTCCTCATTATTGTCCCACTCATTGTCACCTGTGACGTGTTCCGGGCATCAGATCCATCCGATGGATGTTTACCTGGTTTGACCGCTAGGGGGCAGCACAATTTGATAAAACAGTACAAAAAACCTGATAGTGTAAATTCCTTGTATTTGTTTGAAGAACCCAACACAGCTTCGGGGGCTCTGTTTGTTTAACTTGAACGACTTAGTAGAAGCTCAACATGTCTAACAGACTAACACTTTGAATCCAAGCGGAATTCAAAGCTAGTAAGCATGGATTACAGATGAATGATCATTTTAATAACTCGCTGATCATTCAGTATGACAGGAGATTTAATTGTGTGTTCATGTGGATATTGATGGGGTTTCCTGTGTCTTTTGAAGCATGTTCACTGTATAACCACTGCCCGTGTGTTGTTGCTCTAATGCAGAGTGGACCAGTGCCACCTGCATTACGGTAAACATCTTCCCTCCACAACTTCTCTGTGGCTAATCCATTTTGGATTTTTTTTTTGAGCTTCACAATGTGTTTGACAGGCGTGTTTGTTGTGCTTTTGTCAGGCCAGGGCAGCCAGCGGCATAAAAGGGCTGTTTCACAGAAACCCAAAGCAGGCTTCCCTGGACAGCCATGCTGCTGCACAGCACAGTCGTAAGCACCCATTTGGAGCCCACCTCCTGCGCCGCACCGCTAGCGCACCCACCAAAGGCCAGCCCAAGATCAAGAAGGGCTTCCCAGAGAGCACCATTAACACCAAAGACTACAGCTCAGAGGGCACGAGCGAAGAGCGAGACTCTGAGGACAAGGCTTCTGCTTCTCACCAGCCAACACCATCACAACACCGCAACGGGGATTCACGGGCGTCCCATCAGGCCAAAGGCCCGTGGGAACATCCCGACACCAACGGGGCTTTTCACCCCGAGGAGGGTAAAGGTAAGAGCCCGCTGTTTGCACATCGCCGTCCACTGAGTGAGCCTCTGAAAAGGGCCAGCCGGCTTCGTGTTCATGAGTCCCCGGACATGAAGCCAGGGGTGTTCGCCCGAGTGGCACTAAACAGCTCAGGCAGGGTAGGAATGTCTTCCAACTGCATCACATGTGTTGTTGGCTCCAAGGAGAGTCCAGAGGCAGAAAGAAAAGGTAAGGTTGAGGAAAGACAGGGATGTAAGCCCAAAGTGGCAGAAGGGGAGAGGCAGGAGAGAAGTTCCCGCTCTTCCTCGACCAAGAGGCAAGTTCAGCCGCAGCCTGCTGCCAATCCCCAGCTGCTGGCTGAACGGCCAGACCCGCAGCATTCTCCTCCCCAGCTGAGGTCCTGCAGGGAGGGCCCGTATCATTACTCGCCCCAGGAACTCCCTCGACCTATCCCCTATCCTAGAACCAAAGCCAGGCACACCCTGGGTACCCAGCACATCCAAACTCTGCCTGACGGGTCACAGAGGCATGCTCAGTCCTGCAGCGTTCCTCGTAGATGCTTCCCCAAAACTGTAACACCAGTGCCGAGCCTCACACCAGACTGCAGGACCGACCTCCGCTCGCAGAATCCAACAACCCTGAAAAATGGCAGCGTCCGCCGCTCGCGTGTCCCGTTCAAAAACAGTGACCTGAATGAAAGTCTCTCACTCAGCGACAGTAGCAGCTGCGAAAGCTTCGGCAGCCTGAGCAGCTTGGAGTCGCCCCCTATGCTGCCTCCACGTTCTGTCCTCGACAGCCGCAAGAGGGCTGTAGGCACCCTGCAGCGTGAGATGAACGCCCTGTTCGCCCAGAAAATGGAAGAGTTGCGCCACAAGTCCCCAATGTTCTTTGCTGGTAAGAAGTATCTGAGTCACCCGTAGCCTCTAGCTAGTGTCGTGCTTGTAGGCGACAGTAAATAGTAGACTTACATCCCCAACCGCTCATCTTTGGTAGCACGTCCTGTCGAAATGGACCCTCGGTGTTTACTTGTACATAGCACAAACGTTGTCATCCCACGTGTCCCTGATAGTGTAGGTTCAAACTCTGCATCCCCACTAATTAGCTTTGTATGATGAGCAATTAGACTTTTCACCTTAGACTGTAACGTTACCAACGATTCCTACTTCAGTTAATTGATTCCAGTTTCACTTCTCTCCTGTAATATTGAACCTGATACTTCCCACATGCTTTACAGATGAGAAGAGTGGTAAGTTTTTAATCTGGTATTTATAAAAAGGGATTTCAACATGTTGTTAAGACGGATACAATCCAAACCAAACCAAATAATGTCAGTAAAGAGTCCGACCGCGAACCTTCGCCGAGGATGGAAACCCGTCCAAATCTGTTACGTCTTTTTAACTAAGAACACCATACTGAAGATTCACTCACCAAACTACATATCTACAAACTGGAGATGTTTTGTCTCTTATACATTTGTAGAAGAGACTACAGTCTGGAACAAACAGACCTCCAGTGATGTTCTGAAGGTCCAGGCTTGCCACGGTGCCCGTGTACCACCACGGGCGCTAACTGGAAGCTACAGATACAAACAGGAGAACTGTTGGTCGCTCTCAGACACCTGGAGGCCGCTACAAATCCTCCTTGTCTGACACACTGTTGATGACCAGCGATGAGATTGGAGGGTTTACCTCAGTAAGGGACAACAGACAAGCACTCGCTGGCTGACGTGGCAGTGAGCAGCACTAACCAACCAACAAGACGTTTGTCGTTCCATGTACGATGGAACCGGCATCGTAGCTGACGTCTCTGCTGACGTCCAAGTGACAGCTCTCTTCCTTCCCTTTCACCTGACACCTTATGGTCACTTCCAGCTGGTTTCCAGCCGCTCTGCTCCTCGTTCCTATTAGCTTCAGTCTTCGGGGGTAATCTTGGTTCGGGTATGATTGAGGAGTTGTATTTAAGATTTCTGACATCTTGTGTTTTGATCTGAACAGCTTTACTTCCTGTTTCTCTCGGTGTTAAACATTGTTCTCATGTTGATTGATCAGTCCAAGATCTCTCTCTTCTTAAAGATGTTTCCACGCCTCCTTTCTCCTTCTTTTTCCGTTTTATTGCTAAACTCCTTTGTCCTCTCTGTCCCCTTTGCACGCTCTCTCTGTACCTAGTGCAGAATTGAGGGGATGACCAGAGCCAGGTAAACCCGCTGACTGCATGCAACCTTTCAATATCTCCGGTGCACCTTCACTTCATCCACCCGTCTCCGTCTCACCTGCCTGCTTCTCACTCGTCCATTTCATTTATCACCTGTTGGGGTTCTCGGGGGTTTTAAATCCATCGTGTCCATTTGTACATTCTTGAAGCTGCACTAAATCCAAATGATGAAAGCACCAAGGTAGATTTGGTCTTCTGTCACTCTGTCCACATCGGTGAGTGGACGTGCAGGTCGAAAAGGTTCTTAGTTTGACTCCACTCCAGCAAGCGGGATGCCAAATTCCAGACTTCGTACTGTTTACATCACCTCTGTGTTCTGACCAGCATGAAGCTGTGAAACATGGAGGATCAGACAACTTGAGTCAGGAGCTGGAGTTGGTCGTCCGCTCCTTGAAGTGGAGACAACTTTGACAGAACGTGCCGTTCATTTAGCGTTTCATCTGACGTAGTTTGGGCAGACAGGTACGCTTCGGCCAGTCAGCCTATGTGAGCGTTTATTTCTTTCTCCTGTTGGATTTATTTCTCACGATGTTCTTGCATCCCCAAGTTTCAGCAGATTTACTGCAATTAACTTAAAAGATGTGAAACTAAGACTGAAATTGTAATAAACTTGAGACATGATAAAATGTAAATGTTCCACTGTCCACCGTCCACATCCCCTGAACATCGGGTCCAGATTTTTCCTCACAAATTGAAACAAATTTCATAACAAAAGTAGGTGTGAAGTTTAAGATACGTGTTTTTTTTAAATGCGTTAAACAACAAACTGTAGTAAACCAGAGTTCTGGGAAAGACCTGCTGCACTCGTCGATACCTCCACTGATACCGATCTAACTGATCGGTTCATTACATCTTTGTTGCTGAGCAGACGCAGTCAGATATTTGAAAGATAATCTTCCTCATTGTCTTCCTTCCACAGACTGTTCCACAGCGCAGAGGCAAGTTCCCCCTCTTCTATGTCTTGCACTGAACTCTGAGGACATTAGGAACACTTTCTTCATCTGCCCTGCCTCCATCCCAGAGGGCAACCTGGCTTCACATCAGTCCTCATCACCACCGCAGCTCCCATCCACTGCAAGAAATGCAGACTCCCAATTGACGGTTAAATCAAATGGGGTGTCGGAAAGTCCCATCAAGGTGACCGTAGATCATAAGAATATCTTAACGCTTTCCAGAAACACGTCACCCCCTCCGGCATCCCCTGCTGAGCAAACTGTCCCATCAAAGTGCATCCAAGAACCCCCAACCTACAGAACTCACCCGTCCATGGAGTGCATATCGAACCAGAGGGGTACCCTAGAAACTCCGGCAGACAAAACAAATGAAGAGTTTAAGTCTGACCCCAGAATGGAGTCTCCTGCTGCAGCAGTGTCCCCTAGAACCCCTGCAGTCCCTTCACCTCGGAACGCCCAGGTCAGAAGAACACTTTTCACCGATGCGTCATCACACACTCCTGTAAGAAGAACAAAAAGTGAGGGTCACGTTCTGGTGGCGTTAGCCTCAGCTAGGCAGGCTCAGTCAACAGTACCACAACTCTGCACAGACGCTACCAAGCATGACCGCCTTTGGACGAAGCTGGAGCCAGGCAGCCATCGAGACAGCATGTCCTCCTCCTCTAGTATCTCTTCCAGCGACACAGTGATTGACTTGTCCATGCCTAACCTGGCCAGGAAGAGCCTCGCCACGGCTAGCGGCGCCTGTGAACCTCAACGGGTGAGCTGCCACCACTCAGCCTCAGTCTCATATGACACCATGAGATTCAGCAAGAGCAAGTCAAACCCTAATCTTCAGCAGAGTGTGTGTCCCAACGATGAGCTTCAGCCCCGTCCCCTGCGGCCCCCGCAGGAGTCTGATACGGACCTGCCCAGCAGAATGACTCAAAGAAGGCACACCTGGAGCCGGCTCTACATGGAAGGGCTCAAACAGTCCTCCGCCAGTAGGCCCTCCGCAGCAGCTACAACTCCAATGGCAGCTTCCATGTCCAAAAGCCTCGGAGATCTGACCTCGGAGGATATTTCTTGTAACTTTGTCAGTAAGTACCGCAGCATCAGCCGCAGCTTCATCATGAGGCCAACCAGGGACCAGCTCCGCAAGGGCAGTCCTCAGAAAGCCCGCCCGACCAGTGACCTGACAGCGCAACTACGCAAGCTGACGGATGTGGAGCCCCTGAATGCCAGTGACTTCGCCCCAGAAAACAAACCTAGAGAGTCTCAGGAAGAGATCGTGGATGAGACGCTGGTGCGGAGGACCTCCTCGAGGAGCCAAAGCAGGGTGCGCTACATTGCAAACAGGGCGAAGAAGGCCCAAGAAAGGCAAAGGCTCCAGGGCCTGGTCCAAGGCAGAAGCTCAAGCTTTAGCTTTACTGGGAGCTTTGGCAGTGGAAGTAGTGGTAGCCCCATCGAGGAGCGGGGGAACCCTGAAGGGGCATGTTGCATAGCCCCGAGTCCCTGCACCAGTCTGGACTTGCATGGTCAGGTCGGCCCTTTAGGAACTCCCTCCCCAAGACAGTCCCATTCCTCAACAGACCCTGAAAACAGTGAGGTCTTTTTCATGCTCAAACTCTGAGAGCTGGCTGACTGAGCACTGAGTGTGAGAGACACAGCAAGATTACTTGTTTGGAATACAGTCCACGTATTTTCAAGTAAGAATTGTTTTTAGTCAGATTTGCAGATTTTGCAGAACATCTCAAAGGAGATTCGGAAAAGCATCTTAACAGAGCATTTCATGTAAAAGCAACAAATCGTGAGCTCTGTTATCTGGTTGCACCAAACGGTAGATACATGCCAGAATGTATTTAGTGAGAAATACCAGGGTTTTTATATCAATCTTTATGTTGGCTGTGATCTGCTCTCATGTTTGAGTAATTTTTGGAACTTAACACGAGCATACAGTAGCAACAGATCACAGCTAGAGGGAGTGATTTTAATCCATCCGTTGTTTTACTTTACTTGAACTGTACTGGTGTAATTTTGAGTTGAAAAATTAGATCAACACGTTCTTAGTAGCCCGTCCATCTAGCAATATTTTGAAAGCGATGGCATGGAAATTATGTTAAACATAATGTGCAGTCTTATGCTGAAACCTGAGCTCATGTCTTCACTGAAAAAATGGAAAGGATTTACTCCTACAATGCAGGATCAAAGGTCTTAATTTGTCGTATTCTTTGTGTACTGCTTACATTGTAATGTAACCAAGCTGCCAATACTTTGCTTCCCTTCCTGATATGCGGCATGTCACAGTACCGAGATCCTGATGGTGAACTACTGGATACCGAGTTCGGCCCTTTCCAGTCGACTGCATGTGTTTTTATGCACTGTAATGTTTATCCTGAAGCTTTGCTTTCTTTTACAAATATATTTTATATGAAGATGTGTAATATCCTCAACTTGTTTTTCTGACAGTTTGACGGCGACCCCAAGAGCACCGTGTCCCAATCCCTGTGTTCTCATTGGTCCGTAGTACTAAGACAAAGTGGAGATCCTCTGTATCATTTGCACGTTTATTTGTCGACCTGCTGTATCGTTTGCACTGCCATTCCAGTTCTTTGTGCAAAATTTTAGGGACAATATTTAATTCAAACAATGTGTAATAATGGCCTGAATAAATTTCAAACAAAAAGTATTATTGCGAAGGTTTCCCAGTTAATTTACTGCTGTCGACACCAACACAAGTCGTTAGCATCCAGTTAACTTGAGTCTCACACAAGCTGACATGTAAAAGGATTTGACCTTGGTTCTGGCAGCGTCTGCTTGCCGCTCTAATTATAGGCTCTGCTTGGGTCTGTGTTTACCAGCCGTCACCTCTCTCAACCTCTCGGACAAAACCCACCGGACCCCCTGCAGGAGGGAAACTGTTCCGGAACAAAGACTGGAGGCAGCACAAGACACGACAAGCTCAGGCAGTCTCTAATGATGAGAAAAACATCTTTAAGGCGTCGCTTGCCGCCCATGTTCAGATGTTTTGGGCTAAAACAAATGTGTATTTAGACTGTTCAATGACTTAGAGCGAAGTATGTAGAGAAAACAGCACGGTCCAATCGTCTGATCTGAACATTCATTACATGGACTGGGAAAACACCCTCTAGATGTTGTGATTTAAATCTAATGTGGGCCGCAGGGCAGAGCGAGGGGCCCAGTAGCTTCCCTCCCTCCCTACCTACTTCCAGCCCCCGTGTTTGGAACACACCCAGTTTCAAACTTGAGTTCACCCACACGGTGATTCAGGAGATCAAACCAATGCCAGCACACACAGCTGGTAATAGATACTACATGTTGGCATTGATGGCTGGATGGACTCTACCCTCACTGTAGAAGTCCTCTAACCCTAACTTGTTAAAGCTCTGACCCCAAGCGTCCATATTTTCAGAAACCATGTAGCCTCTTCATACGTTCTCAGGACACTGATTTGTCAGTCAACTCCATTGTCAAGTCTGTGGTTTCCAAAGCTGACGGCCTCCTCTGGGCGAGCTGTCAGACACCGCCGGGCCTCTCTTTCTTTTCTCTGAGACTTTGTGAAGCGCGACATGCTCTTTTTAGCACCACAGACGACGCTCCAGCCAACTCACAAACACAAAAGATAGCTTCATTAGGATTCCAAGAAAAACACTGAGACGCTCTTAAAGCTGTATTTATCTGGACAACTTGGCACGGCCGGGCCTCCCAACCGAAACCTCAAAGTCCTGTTTAGCACTTCAAGCCTGAGAGAAAGTTTTTGTCCCAGAGTGAATGCAGCCCCCCTCCTTCCAGATGAAATCACTGCTTGTTTTCCACCATTTTGAGGGAAATAAATCAACTCGGTTTGTTGGCTTAGACTCTAAAAACAAAACTCTGCGTCGTTGTTTTGACCAGAATATCACGACTGCAGGTTATCTGATGTTGGTTGATTAACAGCTGTGAACTGATCAGGTTGCTTCAGAAGTCAAACTGTGCCAGAACAAGCTGCTACTTTACATCAGACGTCCTCACAGCCGCTGTGTTTCACTGTCGAGTCGCGCGAGGTAAGTCAGGGGAAGGAAATCTGCTCCAAATCAGAATCTCGGGGGGCCTCCATCCATCATAAGCTCAAACTCCAGACCATCAACCCCCGTCCGGCTGTTGTGTAACCTGACAAAACAAATGTGGTAACCTTTAAAGAACTGGACGTCGAGTTCAAAGCAAATAAAACTGACCTTCAGAACTCAGAAATAGAAACTAGTGGGCTGTAATTCAGCTCATGCACTGAAATAGGTTTGGAGGAAAAACAAAATGGTACGCGGCCAGCAGTATTAGTTGTAGGTGTTGCAACAACTCTAATACATATGGCTTCAATTATTCGGTATTTCCCTCCAGACATTACTCTGACAGAACTTCAGCCCCCGTGCTCCCAGATTTGGGGTGTTTATCTCCCTTTAGGCCCTCCCTCTGTCCTCCTGCATATAAACCCC
Organism: Macroramphosus scolopax; assembly: GCA_901007825.1. Classification (NCBI taxonomy): domain Eukaryota; kingdom Metazoa; phylum Chordata; class Actinopteri; order Syngnathiformes; family Centriscidae; genus Macroramphosus; species Macroramphosus scolopax. The sequence goes on along the minus strand of CAAKHC010010139.1, from coordinate 3,999 downwards.
CACTACGTCCTGCTGCACACAACCCTTCCACTGATCCCCTGCAAAATCTGCTGTGAATTTCTTCCTTTCTGGAGACGTGTGTGGAACAACAGTGACGTTTCATCCATCCTGCACCAGAGGAAGCTCCAGGTAGGACACACATGGGACAGGAGGACACACTGGGGCCAGGCCAGGTCTTCTTATCAGTGGAAGAATGTTATTAAATCAGAGTACTGCTCAGTGAACTAGTATTGTAAATGCTGTTTAAGTCTAAATTAAACTGGCTAAACGTATTAAATGATGTCATTTTCAGGCGTGTGGCAGCATGAAAGGCAGCGTGGCTTTGTTGTTCTGTGTGGCCGCCCTCAGCACCTGGGCCGTCGCCGCAGGTGAGACTCGTACACCACCAGGCACCGCTCGGTCCTGCAACCTGTCCGATGTTTGGCAAAGTGACAGTCGGTTGTTAATCTGCTGTCCGGTGCCTCTTCTTCCTCCTCCACTGTATCTCATGCAAACTGCTCTTCTTCCTGCACACACAATCTGTGGACAAAGTGACTTCCCAACATTTGACTTGTTCTGTAGAGTCGGTACTTGGATTGGCGTCGAGCTACTTGTGCAGGTGGTTGGACAACTGTAGTAAATATGAACAAGCTGTTGCTTCATGTTTCACCCTCCAGACCGGCGTTCAGTCGGGGCGTCCACCGTTCTGGTCCAACACTCACCGATGGACACCGGCTCTGTGTTTTGACTGAAGGGATTCGATTGCGTAATGTTGTGGAAGCTGCCTGCGACTGTCAAAACCAGAAACAGGAGCAGAATAATATTTATATTTATTATGCAACATGGAGGGAAAGAGACCGTCACAGATTATTGCTCAGCTAATAATTCAGTAGATATTCAACCAGATTTAATAACAAACTTTTCAGAAACATCCCACAGAGACAGAACCGGCCTCCGTCTGGTTGAATCTGGGGTACGATATAATAATTTAGATATTGAATTATGTCCCCCCCCCCCCCCCCCCCCAAAAAA
>CAAKHC010010138.1:5017-15462 GCA_901007825.1 Macroramphosus scolopax | reverse complement strand
GGCGGGGGGGGGGGGGGGGGGGGGGGGAGTAAGGAACGCAGTTAATATTACAGCCGTTATGAAAACGTTTATTCTCATTGTTTTTAATGACACCGAGCGGCGCGAAAGGGAAGGAACGACACCTCCGAAGGCCACCGGCTTGAAGGACTCGAAGCACCGCGATCGGCCCACACAGGCACAACACGGGTGATACTTCCCTCCCTTCCTTCTGTTGCAGCCCCGAATGTTCATGCCACATCTGTTTGAGGTGATTCTTCTGTCACAGTGATAACTTATTCCTCTCATTGCTCTGTTCCCAGCTGTGCTGAGTGCTAAAGTCTCCAGATATTTCTACTTCTTCAAACTGTTGGCGGCGCAAAGGTTCGCAGCGGTTGGCAGCAGTAGCTCCTCTCCTCCGCTCGACCTGGCCGCTGGTGGAGTTTCCACATCCTCTCTCTCTGACCTGCAGGAGTTCTTGCAGGGATCCGGTTTCCCTCCGCGGTCCAACTACACGCAGGTTAGATTAATTGGAAACTCTAGATTACAACAACGTCGGCCGACGTGTGTCTTTATGTGTCGGCTGACGACCTGTCGAGGGTTTGCAGCGCCGCTTCTCACCCGCCGACAGCTGGGAGACGTTAGGTCCCACTGGAACCCTGCACGGGCTGATATACATGACTCAGGTCGGGGTGGTAATAATTAGAATGTAATAATAAAATAACAGCAGTGTAGCCGTCCTTCATGTCATGTCATTACTGTCCTGGTGTTCCTGGGGGCCGGTGAGGATGTTCCTGGGGGCCAGTTGTGACCCCTGAATCAGGCCGCAGTCACACAACTGTACTCCGCCTGTTGTATTCAGTGCTGTTCCATTCTGTGCTTTTACAGCTGGCTCCATTACATTACACTTTTTATTTTCCCAGTCTGGGGGCTAAATATCTCCCGTTAGCTTAATGGGCCCCCTCGGTCGCTTAGACGTTTCTGTGTGCGTGTGTGTGTGTGTGTGTGTGTGTGTGTGTGTGTGTTTGCGGTGGTGGGGGGGTCAGGCTACCTGGCATCCAGATGTGGAACAAGAAGTTCCTCTTGAAGCAGAGCTATTGTTTCCTACAGACTATAAACCTTTTTGTCACTCTGGAATCACCGTCAGCAGCTGGAGGCAGGCGGGTGATAGCAGATTAGTTATTGATGGAGCGGAATTACCACACGATGCTGCCGGAGATAAGAGAGGATGGAGAGGATTCAAACACTCTTCTAATACCTGCGACGGACAACCAAAGACCCGTTCAAAGCGTGTTTTATTTACTCCATGTGGTGCAGCAGACATGATCAGATGTGTATTCCTGAGTTATCTCCTGATTGTCCATGTGCCTCCCTGGGACAGATGAGGGCCTCACTCACGACCTCTGAGCATCCCGTGTCCTCTCTCCAATATCTTCCTCCGACTGTTTCTCGACGCTCTCAGCAGCGCAGGAACGACGATGGGAAAAGTCCCCGACTAGCGAACGAGCGAGAATATTTTCAGAAAATGGGAAGCGGATCCAAAAGGCTTCCAGAAGTATCTCTCTCCCTCACTCCTTTCTCTCTGCAGCCGTTTTCCATTATCAGTGCCCAAAACCAGCTTGTTAAAATGAGTGAAACTCAAACCACAGTTTTGAAAATTACAGAATTCCTTCATAAATGCCCCCCCCCCCCCCCCCCCCCCCCCCCCCCCCCCCCCCCCCCCCCCCCCCCCCCCTCCCCCCTCCCCTCCCCGTAGCTGCACCGGGTTCAAGCCTGAGGTGAGACAGCCACACTACAACGTATCAACATACAAACATGTAGTAATTGCTTAAGGTGAACGTCCTGTATGATGTATGCGTGCAGACCCGGAGCTGCTTCAGGAGCAGCTTGTGTACATTCAGTCTGAGAAATGCTGATACAAGAACACGTACCGACACCAAAATATACACAAGTACACAGTTATAGTCCTGCGGCTGCATCGCCCTCTTTCCTTCCCTTCCTTCAAAGTTTAACCAGAGCCGTTTCCTTCTGCAGCTGAGGCTGCCACATAGCAACCGGTCAGACCGCCCTTAGCAACAACAACATTATATGAACTCTTTATGACGGCAACGTGAGGATGAATCACTTCTTATTTTACACTTTTAGGGACGGCTTTGACGTTTTTGTTTGTCAAATCTCCGCGCTGGAAAACGATCATCCGATGCAGTTTTATGGTGCGTTATCTCCGACGTGTTTGCCAGCAGCACACCTGGCTGCTGCGTTGATTGCTTTTTCCAAAACTTGCCAGGCAAACGAGGGCAGGTATAGTGATGCTGAGAAAATTAGGCTTTCTCACTTCTCTTTGGCAGCTGCTGTTTAATTCCCCTCGTGTGTGTGTGCGCGCGTGTGTGTGTTAGAGTGTGTGTGCGCCCTCCTATCACCAGAATCTCACCAGCCCGGCTAATAAATTGTAATTATTCTCAGCTGCTCCTGCATGTAAAAGTAAATCACCTGAATGTAGCAGCACTCTCACCCAGACAACTAAAAATAATTGGGAGATGGATGGTTGGATGGTCGGCCACTGAACAGGAAGTTAAACCTCTTGCAGCAATGCAAGAAACACAGCATTTGGTACCGGACTGAGAAACAAGAATTAAATAACATGTTTCATTCTATGTTTTGCTTTTGAGGGAAATTGGGGCACTTTTGCCGTAATTGTTTCAGAACTGCTGCCTAATTATGACCCACTGAAAACAAAGTGTACAGATTGGATGTGACATCCTGCTGCGCCTGCAGAATATAAATGCCCTCTTGCACTGGCTGCAGCCCAGTACGGCCTAATAATGAAAACAGCCGTGCCTGAGCCGACACTTTAACTGAATTGGAAGGCTTTTATCCGCCAGCTTCTGCCCTCTGACGTAATATAAATAAACTCCTCAGAGTTTGGTGAGACGCTCACACTAACGCTGTCCTGTCATTATGTCTAATTCCAGCTTCGATAAGCATCTTTTAATAAATCTAACATTTTTCTCACAAACCAGATCAGTCAGATAGGAACCGAAGTTTCCGTCTTATATGATTTAAACATTTAAACTTTCACACAGCCGCCCTCAAATCATAAAACACTGTGAGCGTGTATGTTTGTTCCCTTGATACAATCCTCTTCTTCCATCTAGTGGAGGAAATATGGAGCTAAATGATACCTGTTGCTAACCCTCGGACGATAATGGAATAAATACCAGCAGCTGATTTAATTCTTTCATTAAATAATTAGTCGTAGTCGTATTTGTATTTTTGACACCAGAAAACTGAGTCATGTATCAATATTCTCCAACAAAGCTCAGCTAATCAGGAGAGTCACTGATCCTAAATGTCTTTTTTCTTGTGCATTAAAACATTTTGATTTGTTATAGTGGGAGAAAGCACAGCTGTTACTTATTACATTAAAAACGGTTCTTCTCATGCCGTGACAGCGTCCCGAAGCCGGCGAGCACAATGGCGAGACCCTGAAACCAAAGCAGCTAAAAGGAATTCAGCCATCATTAATTTTATTATTTAAACCAGTGTTTTTCTGACATGGCTCCCTCTTAAAGGGCATAATGCATCGTTAATGTCGTTTCGGATTATAGGAATTTGTGGATTCGAAATACGAAGTCGCACTAACTGTCTTGAGCACAATTATCAACAGATTTTCTGAAATGCAGTTTATTTGTGCACAGAAGAGGTCTCGTTGCTATTTCCTCTATGTAGGAGACCCGTAACTTCACTTTGTATATCCTCCACAATAGAATAAAGGGTAATGGTGTGGGAACAAGGCATGAAAGACAAGACAGAAATCGTGTTTTGATCGGGGGGGTTTTACAGTGTTGTGTCATTTATATTGTACATAAACCACATAACCAGTTTAAAGGCCTGACAGAACTGCATGTTCCTCTGCAGGCCACCGAGGAGTCATTAGAGTTTCACTCAGTGACCTCTTGGCACTCGATCCAGGCTGTTTTATGCTGTTTAACTTTTATAAATCATCCAGGCGTTCCTTTTTCTTTTTATTCCCATTTAGAACTTTAAATGTCTTCATTTAACGTTCATTCGATTTTGAGCAGAAATGTATTTCCAGGTAGCGTTAAAAGCTCTTCAAGAGTCTCGGGTTGTGCAGTCATGAAAACTGCCGGTGGCCTTTTTCCCAGCTTCTCAGATACTCCTCGTGTCTCCGGGGACTTTTGTCTGCCTTGTCTGAAATAAAACACATCGGTTAAAGCGATGGATCTGGATCACAGCCATAGACAATACTCTGCTGTGTTTCAAAATTAAGGCAGATCATTGCAGTGAGGTGGTTGTATTAGGTAACTGACGTAAAGCACTCGATGTCCTCAATGTCTCTCAGCTCATCTGAGGTCAATTTAAGACTAAACGCAGGCTGGAACAAGTGATTTGAATTCACTGCTGAAGCATGAGACGTTGAGACGACAGAAAGTAACACTGCACAGATCATCCTCAGCAATAAGAGTTTCTTTCTTGCATTTGTAACTTTAATCTTCCTCACCTTCGAGAGACAGAGAATTATAATCTGGCTCTGCAAAATTTTTTCGGTTTCTACTCTGAGGTGACTGTCACTCTGTCTCCAGACAAAACTACACATGAGCATACAAAATTAGTTCTATATAAATAAATAAATAAAAATTCCATAAAACCCTAATTCTTCATGACATAACTGCATATAGGCTACATGATTATGGCCCAGTGCCTTTAATTCTAGTTACAGGCAGGATAAAAACTTGAATCTGTGTTCATTTGTTTTCCATTCTTTGGTCTTTTCTGCTAAAAGAAAAAAAAGAAACAGCTGCCTGCTGTTGGCAGTTGAAAGACACTTTCCAGGTTATATGATGTAAAAGAAATGAGCAAAAAATATGTCTGAAACTGTTGAGTTGAGTTGAGTTGAAGAGAGCAGCCAAGTTTAGTGTTAATGACTGGTTCATCCTGCTGAAAGACGTCGGTGTGCTGTTCCTCTTTTCACCAGGAGATGGCACTGCTGCTTAAATGTGTGGAATCGAATGAGATTAGAATATAACAGAACAGAGCAGAGCAGAGCAGAAATAGAATAGAATAGAACAATCAAATAATTTACCTCTTTAAAAAAACAAGTTTCTGATAAAATATTTGTTGATGCTGAGCATTAAACCACCTGAATGCTCAACCCTGAGCATTAATTGATACGTTAATTGATACTACATAACGAATAGCCATCTGTTGAGGTTATCTACACTCAAAATATATCAAGACAAAATATATCAGAAAAAAAGAAAGTGCTATTGCCTATTTGGATGAAGAGACAGGTTAAACCCACTGTTTGCTCCCTGTAAAGGTTTTGAACAATATCGTAAAGATGCTGTTTGCTGTAATAGCATCCACATGCCAAGAGGCGGCAGTATTTGTCCACAATTCCATTGTGAGCGAGGTACCAAGTGCTTTATTATATATACTCACTATATTTTCAGTAAAATAGAAAACAGTTTCAAGCTTACTCAAGTAATACTATAGTATAGCCAGAATTACTATAACCCTACATTTTAGTCTTTATATTATAATTTCTCACTACTGCTACGACGACTAATACCACTATTACACCTATAGCTTATATTACTACTACTGCTATTACTACTACAGGTATTAATAAGGAATAATAACAACTAATGATCTCATAATCACAATTATACTAATACTTAGAAAAGTTAGAGTGTACTACTTCTATTACTAGTAATATTGATAATAATAAAATAATAATCTGCTACTACTGCTGCTATTATTATTATTATTATTATTGGTATTATTATTATTATTATTATTATTATTATTATTATTATTATTACATGATGAGGTGCCCCCCCTCCCTCCAACCACACCAAATCTGTCTGACATGTTCCTGTCTGCTGATTGGTCAGCCCTCTGATTGGACCGTCCTCTGATTGGCTGAAAGTTTCGTGCTTGGACAGTCGGTCGGCTCAGTTTGTTTTCCTGCCTGCGGCTGAAATCGTGGACGGTGACCGGCCGCTGGCGTCAATGTGGATATATCGTCTGCAGGTTTTCATCTGAATTAATTCTAAATTGACTTGGATAATTCCACGAATCCCGTTTTTCAGGAAGCCTCTCTCTCTCTCCTGCTTTCTGTTAGCGGGCTGCCTCGAGCGGTTTACATGCGGACTGTCAAAATACTCCAGTTGCCTTTTTAGCACTCACGTGTTAGATCTTATATTTGCCACTTTTTTTTTGTTAACCTATTTCTCTCCCACATCTTTTACACTCGGAGCCGCTTTGTAAACTTTTCCAACTTCATTCACGCGCGGCGCGACTTCCACCGACCGACGCGTCAGTTCGGAGTTGTGATTTATTTCTCGCTTCGATTAGCGGATCAAGTTATCGAACCCGTTAAGTGATCGGAGGAGAGGTGGAGAGCTGTTTCCCGGGATTAAGGCATGGTATAGATGCAGGTCACCAGCGGGGAACACACTGCAGATATCCACCGCTGCTGGAAACTTTACAGTAAGTACGACTTTATTAATAACTATAATAGTCACAGGATGTATTAATCTCCTGCACGCTGCTGTGAGTGAACAGCAGTTTTTCTCTTCTCTTCCAACCATTTAAACCTGATGAAAACTTTTCTCCTGATTTAAATTCATTTTTTTGTGCTGGATTCTGGAAATCTTTAAGTTAGTTAGTTATTACCTGTTGAAGTGCTTTAAAAGTTCACTTGGAGTGCCTGTACATGTTTAATAAGAAAGGATAAGTACTAAAACTCAGCAGGCTTCCTCATATGTTCTCACATTCATTTGAAAAGAATTGACGTTTAAAATACAACAATGTGTAATTCAAACAGTCACATCTTGTTTCCTTCCCATTAAAACTCAGGTATTATTTTATATATAGCTGCTATGTGTGATGCTTATTGAATGAATATTTACATTGTTATCCCAGTAACACAATAACCTGACCTGCTGTATAATATAATCTGATTTAATCTGATTTAAGAAGGTTTAAAAGTTGTTTGTCACATCAACTATCCTTCACTTTTCTGCTGTCGTGAGGTTCGACACCACATCAAAAGATGTTTTCTTGTGAATTGTTGAAATAAGATCTGTAATGCTCAGGGAAGAATTTCAGCGGCGGACAGCTTGAAACCCCTGTAAGGAGAGACATACAGTACGGACGGACAGGTGGGCAGGATAAATCAGGGAGGAGAATAGATTGACGAGCAGAAAATCTCCAACTCCTGTGTGATAGCGTCAGGACAGGTTTATGTCGGAGTGGAGACGATGATGAACACATTAATCTGCTGCGCTGCTCGGATTCCTGCACATGTTGTTTTAAACACTCTGAAGACAAGAGATTAGGAGGAGATTAGATTTTCACCTTCCACATATTTGGAATCTTTTTCTTGGATGATGATATGATATAAACAAATTAAGACTGTTGTTAAGTATTGTTAAGAGAAAAGGGAAGTTACTTATAAGACTTGATATGATGGAAGGATATTCTTCTAAAATCTAATCTCTATGTAGAAGTTTACCAGCTGTCAGCATGTTGGTAGAAAAAAATGTTCTAATGATTTTTTTTTTTTTTATTGGAGGATTTATATGAAGGTTTGCCATTTAAAACATAAAAATTCACAGTTAAAATTAAGAGATGATAAATTAAAATCTCCCAGAAATAGAAATCTGTTGTGTTTTTTTCATTTTGGACTGACACAGACTTTGATCTCTCAGGTTGAAGAGGTCGGGCCTTCTTCTTCCCCACTAAAACCAACATGCAGCTCTTCTCGCTCTGTCTGCTGCTGCTGGACGTGGTCCTGATGTCCGGCGCTGCCAGAAGTGAGTGACACTTATTTCACCAAATTAAAAGCGCTGCACTCGTCTCCACCAGCAGTCGGATATATGATGGTATTTCTGGTGGAGCTACGAGCTCTCCAAGTGCTCATGTTGTCATTGACAAATCACTGCAGCTGACATCTGGCGGTGTGAATCTTCACTGACCTCATCTATCTGTATAACTGCACACGGCTACTGTTTGATGGATCAATACAAGCAGTCGGAGAACTCTAAGCCCGATTTATTGCCAAAGTGCTTGGAAGAATATCAACAACTGCATCTCACCAGTATCTATGAACACTGATCCCCTGAGTGCTGCTGATGCCTTCGCCATCAGTGTTGGAATGTGTCCACAGCCTGGCGCCCTGCATGGCGTGCACAGTGTATGAATGTGTGTGTGTGAATGTATCCAAACCGAACCAGCAACTCACGTGTTGGTTGTGTATTTGCAGAATGACGCAGCCGAGCGGCGTTGAGCGTCTGCGTTGAGTACGGTGTTCATCACTCGTACATCTATTCCTGTCGTCGTCGCATTAACCTGAGAGAACATTTTTGTTTATTTGGAGGCTGTTTACACTTCATCCACACTCCTGTACCTTGGAGTGTGGTTTCCTGACCTTGGGGGTCAGTTTCAAATCAACCCAAACTCTAAGTCGAACGGCCCCACGGGGAGGTGGGTGGTCAGGGTTCGACCACAGAGCCGTCACAACTCAGCACGCTACTGTATTTGTTTTCAGCCAAACAACATGTCATAAAAACAAACAGCGCTGACACACGCTGTGCGGAGGGGAGCAGGGCGTCCTCAGCCCGCCGGCATCACGGGCAGACGATCGTGGAGTTGGCGCCTGTTCCCGAGATCACACTGATGATGAGTTTTCAGCGGGAACAAAGCGGCATTCAGCGAGGCGAGGCCGAGCCAGCGTGCAGACACGGGGCCGAAAGTAAACACAAGGCCATAGACCGCAAAGAGATGAGATTAGATTAGCCTATTAGGGGTGTTTGCTGTGTAACGCCACAGCATTTCCTCCCCCTCGCTGCCTGCAGTCCGTCAATGGAACGAGGCCAGGAGAATCGGTGGGGGGTGAGGGGGGAGGAGAGAGGGAGAAAGAAAATAGGGTTCAACAGGACAGAAAAGAGGTGGGACACTGACAGAAGGTAAGAAAAGAGGATAAAAGATAAAGAGAAAGAGTGAGGGAGAAAATTGAGGGTCAGAAGAGAGCATGAGGGGGACACAATGACATTATGGACACATGAGGAACTTGAGTTTCCTTCCTCTTTGAGGAGACTCGAGTTGCCTGACAGACAAATGTAAAGCCAAGAAGAAGAAATGTCAAGGCTTCACTTTAAGCCAAAGACATGTTTCTATGACTTGTCTGTGTCGTTACGGCCTGTGTAAGTGCAGCCGGAGGTTTGCAGAGCCGGGCTGTGTGTGGAGGACGCTGGGTTGTGGTTCCGGCTGCGGTTCTATCATGTAATTGTGAATTTGTGGTGTTGAACTTGGGAAACGTGGCGTGTCATTCGTCCGCTCTGTGTATCCTATGGTTCCCTTCTTTCAATGTAGGATATAGTAAAACCTCCCGGACAGCTCGCAGGCTTTCCATTTAAAGCTAATTCAACTGAATTCCTGCAACCAAATCTCTGCAGAATTTAAAAAAATATTTGCAATCACTGACATTTCTGCAGAAAACAAAGTGAAATACAATTTACAAGATGTGTTGACAACTGCATGTGTGATGGATGGAGAGCTGATGGGAACAGAAAGGAGACAAAGACAGATGGAAAAACAGCAACAGTCCCTAATAGGCTGCAGCCTGCAGACACACTGCTGAGACCTGCACAACCACGTTGTCTGGACCTCGGTGTGCTGGTGCCTGTTTGTGTGTGTTACACTGGATTATGAACTCCCCGCTGTTATCTGAACGGCACTGAGCCTGAATACTGGAATCGGTATTAGGACGCTGCATTCAAGACCACCTGTGGCTCCGAATAGTGTTTAGAAGTGCAGAATTTAAAGGACTAGTCCGTCTCAAATCAAGTTTAATAGCTCGAAGCACATGAAGTGCTGGAATTAGTTTTTTTCTTGCATGTTGTTTTATCTGGATGTACATGAACTGATACTGTGTTGAAATAATTCCATTCATGTTCGGGGTCGGCCTTGAGAATCAGAGAATTTCCTCCCTGAGCTCGTTGTTACCGTCATTAGACGATTAAAGTGAAACATTTGAGAGGAGGCAGAAGAAACAGAGCTTCCCTTTGTCAGGAGCAAACTGTGTAAACTATCGCTGTCTCTGGTGCGATGAAGGCGAGGAAGAGTGTTTGAATAAAACACACACACACACACACACACACACAGCCACATTCATTATATGAAACATTTCCACGAGTGTGTCAGACGGTTATCAGCCTGTCTGATGGTATTTACATAATCCAGCTGTTTAACGCTTCACGGTCAAACAACTGGAGCAGGACCGACAGGATAATAGTAACGTGATTAATGAAGTCGCTCCTGCAGGGACTCACATGCATTTCTTCACTTCACAGTTCAATACATGTGATGTCTCATCTCATCACACTCTCCCGGCGTCGTTTTAAGGTGGATCGACGGATACGCCGAGAAATCCAAAAGAT
>CAAKHC010010136.1:21110-43838 GCA_901007825.1 Macroramphosus scolopax | reverse complement strand
AAAAACAACACCAGAGAGAGAGAGAGAGAGAGAGAGAGAGAGAGAGAGAGAGAGAGAGAGAGAGAGAGAGAGAGAGATGGCCGGTTGCATAAACATCTTATATGGTTGGTTATGAAATATTTCTACATGCAATCACAGGTGGAAAACTACAGACAACAAATAGGTCCCTATACCTTAGGTTTCCTAACGTTACACTGGCTTTAACACAGGGTCCCGCTGTCTAATCTGCATATCTGTGGATCCAAATTTGGGAAGGAATTCGCACTTGTTTGAATGGTTTTATCAAGAGCTTATCTCTGGATGCCAAGCAACTGAAGAAGGTCTGACACCGCGAATATATTTCACCTAACACAAGCTGATCAAACTCTCCTCTTGATGTTATTTCCCAGCGTACTGTTTTGTGGGATCTTCTAATGAGCATTATTATGAGACTTGTAGAATGGCATGATAACTCATTATAAATTAAACTCTCATAAATCACTTATCAATGTCTGCTATTGAATAGATTGCTCTATCTGTTAATTACTCACCAGCCACTGAATGTAGGCTAACTGCATTTGTGCGATGTGTATCATTAATGTGCAATTATGTGACTGAGATTAATCTACCTTCACAGAAAGGAAACGTGAGGCTGAGAAGGGAGCCGCTGATTGGACAGCTGATCCGCTCTTGTGACCATTGTTGTCAACCCTCAGCCGATCCAAGAAGGGCCTGGTTTGTGACTGATTTCTTTATTAAAGACTTGAAGCAGGCCACTGATGCTTGATAGCCTGGCTAAAAAAAAACCTATGGCAGATAACGTTTCTTCGCTCACATATAAAAGCAGGAGGAAGAGGAGGGTCCTTTAGCACTTCTTAATTGAGCTGATGCAATGCATTATTTGACCATAGTAACCATGCATGTGCATGGTGTCCCAAAACAAGACCTTATACTGTTAACCATGATCTTACAATGTTGATGCACAGTGCACATGCTGGTGTCATTGTAATCATTGCAGCCGTTTGAAACCCAGCAGGTTGGCTATAATTCAGATAAATGAGAAGACTATGTCTAATGCGGTTGCGTGTCCATGATGTGCTCTTTACACCCCTTCAGGCCCCTTTAACCTTAAGCTTTAACACTATTATCCTTGCCTGCCATAGTCATCCCAGATAACCGTATGTGTGTTTAGGACGCTGCTCATTTGATTTAACCAGTTGATTTCAGCCAACAGCATTGTAGCCCCTCTCAATAGTTTACAAAGCGCCTATGTGGCGTGGCGTAAAATCCCTCTCTTGAAGCCTTTTATTTACACTCATCCCGACTTTCAGAGGTGCCCTGCGCTTTCTCTCCCCTCTCTGTATCAGACCAATATACCATCAGTCATTCATCACCATGACGTGGCACACATTTTCCGATTACGCCAGCAAAGCGTGACTTAGATGGTGAGCGCACCCCCTCCTCATCCTCAAGCCCTGATCGCCATCATCAAGACGATGTTTTCCCCTAAAACACTATTTATGCCTGGAGATTCTCTAATGAAGGAGCACATAGAAACTCCTCCCCTGTGATGCCCCTTGTGCGCATGCGTGCGCGCGTGTTTGCACACATGCATGTGTGTGAGGTGAGTTTAAAAATTGTTTAACTGGAGGCCGATTGTTTAACTGAAGTGCTGTTCTTATTGTCTGTGTGTGTACGTGTAGCTGCGTGTGCACGCGTGTGTGTGTGACCAGGAGCTCCGTGACACGCAGGGGGACAACAAAGGAAGAGGTCTCGCGCCCCGCCACCCATTCATCCCTTTCTCTTGCAGAGTAATTCCCATTGATTCTTATTGAGCGACGAGTCGCGAGCCCCTCGGGGGAGAGCTGTGTGATTTGTGAAGGGTCGCGAGGACAAGACACGCCCCTCCTCGAGCCCTGACCATCTGCTCACCAAACACCACAACACCAAGCAAATGGCTTCCCTCATCCCTATCTCTATGAAGTGTTTTAATTTCTTTTAAGAATCCTCCTTTTCTGTTTGTGAGTCTGTTTTTAGGTCGACATCGCCTCTTTTCTTTCCCTCTGCTCTGATTTATAAACTAAAGCTTTGTAGGTGAAGCCACTTGTTGTGTCCCCCGAGCCAAATCACAGTGGAGGCATGCAACAGTATGAGGTTGCCATATGGCATGTATGTGTGTGTGTGCCAAGAAATGGATGGATGGCCGTCGTGGGAACCTCCGCATCATCACCATCACACCAACTTGCACAAACAGACACACACACACACACTGTTGCACATAGCATCGCAGCCTGTGGGCTGGTCAGTTACAGGAATCAATGTTCACAGAGAGCCTGATAGAGGCATGACACTGGATCATTCAGTTTGAGCCATAATAGATTAGTTGCTTCTATGCTCAGTGGCCATGCTTGGCAGCGGTGGAGGACACAGTAATGCTTTGTTACTCATTATATGTGTCTTTACTTTCTTTGATTACTTGGTGTTGGCTGGACTTTAGCTTTGCATCATTACATTTGAAATAGAGAAATTAGGGGACAGCATATCACCAGGAATTTGGGGTGTCCACCCCTATAGTAACTTCTTTAGTATGAGCCAGAGGATAAAAACTCTCAATTTGCCAGTCAATTTACATTCCAACAGTCATCTTTTGTCACAAGCTTTGCATAGTGACTGAAAGAATGAGATCGCTGCGGCTTAAATGAGTTTCCTCCATTGGGTGACTGGTCTGGGCTGCAGCTCCCTCGTGCTGCTACATAATGGAATGCACCGGGGCTGATGTATCATTCCATTTTCCCCAAACACAGGGGTCAATCTAACCTGGGGGTCTCTCATACACGCTGTGGGCACACAAGCCGTCCCATCTCTGATACCAATCGTAGCGAAGGGATAGAGTTGTCCGACCACCCGGTCTGGAACCAGATACAAAATCAGCAAGGAGGAGCACATATTGATAATGACAGAATTCCATCACAGGCATGATTTCATTGGCTCAATCCATTACATGATTTTACCCACGTAAGTGTAGCCGAAAAGAGAACATTATTTACTAGAACCCCGAGCTAAAATCATTGCAATAGGCCAAAAAGATTAGAGAGAGAGACAGATGCAGGTGCAGCATGTGGCGTGGATCTTCCCTGAGCTGATTATAATGATAAAAGGAGAGTCGTGTGGCTGGCCCGCTGGCCTGATGGATAAGACTCCCTCAGCAGCAACACTGTGATGTCAGAAACTTGAGGCCCCCCTCCATCTGAGCCACAAAGACCTGAGGCTGCTTCCTAACATCCCAATCAGGAATGTAGCAACTTATACCACCTGTTATCCCCTTTAACAAACTTATATCACACCTGTGTTAAAGTATGATACTGTGTCAGCCTGTTATCACTAGTTACATCCAAACCACCCCTGGCCTTGAGAGGCTGGAGGTCCACTTAGAGGACACATATTGATGTAATCTTTAAACTGCGTTTTTACCTCCTGAGTTTCAACATTCCTCTAAAATCGTCTTGCTCTCATAGGTAGGTGAAACATATGCATTACATACTGTTATATCTAAGAAGAGCATGATCAGTTATTTAATTTAGTTCATTTTTATTTTAGACTCACAAAAGGGCCCGTAACATGAATGGTGTTAAAAAAGAAAAGGAAAATAATCAAAAATAATTGATTAGTCCAATCTCTAAGTTTTCTTTTTAAGCAAGAAAGGATACTTTTACTTAGTTGTAAATATGTGTTCTCTGCTTTGTGTTGTTCTGATTTTAAATTGAATGTCTTCTAATCTTTTATAATACAAAATTCATTGAGTAATGAAGTAAATAATATGAAGATTAAAAAGCTGAAGCCCTGACGTTGAGTGAAACATTAGAATTTTTTTTTATTATTATTGATGACCAATCAAGAACAACAAATAAGAAATTCCTGTGAGACATGCGTGCGTCAGTGTATTCTGTAGTCTGTTTGAACTGACACCAAAACAAGCCAAAAACAAACATAAAACCCTGCATTCGGAACAAATCGCACACTCCGTGCTCCCTGAGATCCCTGCCATGTGGCCTCCTGGGGTCCATGGCCTTTACTTTTAGAACCAGTGGCCTCCAGCAGCAGGATTAGCCAGGCCAGCTGCCCACAGAGACCCCGGGCTCTGGACGCTGACACCATGCCTGACCCCAGGGTGGCGACGATCAGGGACACTGAGGGGGATTTGGACAGCACTCGGTGTGTATATGTGTGTGCGTTGTTCATTCAGTTGGACAACTGTTGAGCCAGTACAGATTTGGGCAGCGGTGTTCTTTGTATGTGTGTGCTTGTATGGTCAATTCTTTCCGGGGGTTAACTGCTGATCCAGTACAAATGGGAGGTGTTGGGGGGTGGGGCTGAGGGCAGTCGTGTGCTCCTGGAACATCTGCCTCTGTTTCTCCTGAGTCAAGCTTTGGTCAGGAGAGGAGAGGGGGAGGAGGAGGCAGCACAGGGGGATGAACAGAGGGGAGGAGGTCGAAGAGGAGAAGGTCAGTGTAGGAGGAGGAAGCTGAAAGGCAGGATCCTATATGCCCCTACCTACTATTAGTTATGTATGCTCACATAAGGACAATATATGAAGGAACATGAATGTGCACCTTCAGTTTGTGTGTTTGTTTGTCTGTGTGTGTTTTGTCAGGATGACGTGAAAACCACCCAGAAAACGATGAAAAAGTTGATTTTCTCCGAACTTGTTGGAAGGCTGTAGCATGACCCAAGGAAGAACCCATTACATTTTGGGGCAGATCCATTTAACATATAGAAAAACAGCATTTTTCGTGACAATGGAATGGGCAGAGGTTTGCGCTCTCAGAGTGGATATCTAGTTCATGTATCACAATATCAGGGCAGTGAAACTTTCAGTCTGATCCAGTTTTAGTGAGCCTCAAGGCAACATACAATGTCAGCTTATTAACATGATAAAGAAGCACAATTATATTTGGATATGCGTCAAGACAGCATGCCTCTAGATGTAGCCTTTTGTTAGTAATTAAATTAAAGGATAACAAAAATGGCAAGCCAATTAATTGTCAAAGGCTTTTCAAAACAATGCAACACAAGGTCCAACGGCTCACAAACAGAGATGTCACTACTACACACATGCTTTCTTGAGAAAGATATCCCCCTTGTCCAACCATCTCAGTTGTGGATGACCCCTCTGAACTTAATATCACAACAAACAAATTATTACGATAGAGTAACTCTGATAATAATCTAGATAGAACTATTATGCTTATCTGTGAGCAAAGTTGTGACATACACGAAACGCCTACGTGCTCCTCATGAGTACAGTGGCCATAACATAACTTTCCAATGCAAGCATAGGGGGAAGATTTACAACACAGCTCCACCCTCCTTGAAGATCAGTTGACTGTGAGAGGTGGATTGTCCTCTCATTCCACAGAGCATCTGGCTGGGGAACGACAGATGCTGACAGCTGGACTGACACCCAGCATATGTCGCTTTCTTTATTTCTGCTAAGCTCAGACAATAGAGTAGAAGGGACGGGGGTGCTTTGAGTTGACGGTACACCTAATAGCTTGTGACTTCAGAAAAGAGCCTCCATTCTCCTGGAGAGCCTGGAGAGCAATTAGTCTGTCTCTGATCCTTGCCTAGAGAGTTTATGGGTGGACAGAGGCAACAAAACCTGAGTGGCCCATTCTTATTCATGCCATAGAAGGAAAGTTTATTTATTAAATTACAGCTGTGTCAGTGTTTTTGATCATTTATATTAAAAGTGAATTTTTGTTTTTAGTCTGCATAGTATTAATATTTGGATTAAGCACACAGAAGACTGACTGAGGTTACATGTATGTAACTTAACACAGTGCAGTGGGCTCCATGCGCCGAGCACGTGTGCTTTGTTTTGCAACGTGATGACGCCACGCGTAAATCTGAGGAAGTAAATTGCGTGCACGGCAAGTAAACACAACCAGGGACCAAGACTCTGGACCATAACAATATTTTACAGTAAGTTGCAAGCTACGTAAACCCATAGTGTGCAGTTTAGGCACGATTTAGTGTTCAAGGAGTTTGCTTACAACTGCAAGAAGCGTCGCTGTCCCGGAATCAGTTAGCGAATGGAGGTTAAGCTAACTGTTAGCATTAACAGAACCTGTCAACCTGACACAATGGGTTCTTCATTCTTATGCAATGTGACATAAAACACAAGGTAGTCATGCATAAAATACTATTATAGAGGGTGTCACCAGTGCGTGAAGCGGCAGACCACCAGACCTAACTTACATCACGTAACTCAAGTCTCCATCTAATGAGACAGTTGTCTAACCATGTATCTGTCTGTCCTCAGAAATAATGGGAGTGAAAGGACTGCAGAGTTTCATGGACCGCTGCTGTCCAGAAGCCTGTGTGACTGTGAACCTAAGGGAGATGGCCAGACAACACGCTGTCAAGGACACCGACAACACTACTAGTTGAGTTTAATGCAGAAATGCAAAAGCTGTTTTACGCAGCTCCAAATCATCTTTGTTTAGAGGACTTGGATCAAACTGGTGTGAAATAATGTGCAACTTCAAATAAAGAAGATTATCCTGTATGCCCCTCTTGTACAGTGTACGAACTTAAACACTTCTATTATTACAAAGAGTTTTACCTGTTTTACACAACATCTCGCATTTCGTCTGGACCAAATTGTGTATACGTGATTTTTTTTGTAAAGAATATTTGCCATCCAGTGATAGGCCTATTTACGACATTTCAGCTTATAACTGTAATGCAATGTGTCCCAGACTTATTATGGGGGATAATGATACATAAAATTATGTTTCACATCAACTTCAAATGTAAATACTGATGGTAAATCAATAGTGGTAGCTTCTACATCCAGTTTACCTACTTGTAAACCTGGAAATCATTACAGAGGCTACAACCAACCCTGCTTTTCATAAGAACGGACATACATCAGTAATTTTAGTTATTTTATTTCAAGTTGGAAAAGTAATAGAATTGCAAATCCAGGCTTAAATCTGAGTGAGATCAAGAGGACCTGCAGTGCTGACGAGTATTATGATGTTAGAAGCAACATTAAGGGGAAAATGTAGCTTTGTAAACACGATGTGTGTTGAATCAGAGTAGGCTGGTATGCAGGACGGCTCTCTTTATATTTCACTCTCATGCAGGTCCCACACTCATTGTGGATGGGATGGCCTGCCTGCGCCACTGGTACTCGTGTAAAGACTGGGTGTGCGGGGGCCAGTGGAGGGAGTACGTGGACATCCTGAAGAGCTGGGTGGAGAAGTTCACCTCAGCAGGCATCAGACTAGTCTTCTTCTTTGACGGGGTGATTGAAGAGCAGAAGAGAAGGGAGTGGGTGAGGAAAGAAACCCTGTAATTCAGAGCTGTCGAACCTTTTTCTTTTAACATACAGGTTTATTTTAAATGCATCTGATGAAAGCTTTAAAGTTTTAGTTTCCATTTGATACCCTAAGGAATATACCAGCTTTCACATTTGGTTCAGGTTATCTTCATGTTGCCTAGTGATTGTTTAGAAAGTGTACTGACCTTTAAACTATCAGATCTGATCTTGCACTGTTGCATTTCTCCACCTCCTGTAGCCAAACAACATTGTCTCCCGTCTACAGGTGAAGAGGAGACGCAGAGTGAATGGTGTGGTGTCTAAAATGTTTCATTACATAAAGGCTCATGGACAGCAGCCTGGTAGAAATCTCTTCAATTTGCCATCTAGCCTGTCAACATTCACATGCTTGGCCCTCAGGTTATTACTGGTCTAATATATAATGCACATATAATCTCTTGTACGTCATTTATACACCGTAATATAGCCAGCAGATAAGTTGCTGTTCAATCAGTAAACTTCACTGCCTGACACAGTAAGAGATTCTATTGCCCGCTGGTTTTGGGATCCTTGCTAGCACATCCACCTGCCGTGTGTTCTTGATCTCCGAATTCATTTATAACTTGTGATTCTTATTGTATTATTGCTCACAGGTCGTTGGGTCAGGAAGTTTTTTGCTCAGTGCAGGAGGCTGACTATGAGATCGCCAGCTATGGCCGTCGAGAAGGCTGCATGGGCATCCTGGGACAGGACTCCGACTTCATCATATATGACAGGTGTGTTAATGTTATTATGTTGTTATAGTTTCACTGTGATCCACTGAAACGGATTAAGCAAGACAATGCTATTAACAAAACTAAAATAGCGTGATGACGGGCTGAAAGATTTGTTCAGTTGTAATTTTATTTTGAAGGAGCTATTGGCCACATTGTTCTTTTAAACCTCGGTATTGGTTTAGTCACAAAGTTAATGGTTTCATTTCATTGGTGCGTCATAGTAATTAATCCTTATTATTGTTTTGTCATTGACAATGTTGGACTAATTTTGGTCATAGCTGAAGTAATGCCTTTCATCATAAATTGATACTTCATATCATTTATAATATAAAAAGAAGATTATCAAGAAGTGGAGATCATTAACTGTTGTTCTTTTTATTTAAGTGCTCCTTACTTTTCGGTGGAAAAGCTGCATATAGGCACCCTCACCACAGTCCTATACGACCGACAGATACTCTGCCGAGCCAATGGACTGTCCGTTACCCAGCTACCACTGCTGGCCTGTCTCCTAGGTAACGACGTGGTGTCAGAGGACCGGATGCAGCATATCAGGAATGATGCCATGGCAGCATACAGGTGTGTTGGCTTTTGGTTCAGTTTGTTCTTTAGTAATATTGTGTAATTGTAAGGAAATGAATTAGGATTATTACAATTCAGATTTAATTCCCCTTGTCCTCCATATCAGTATCACCTACATCGTTTGCTGTTTAATAATTATAATGACATTATGTAGATAAATAATATGGACACCAAGCAGACCTATTCATACTATAAAGTTTGTGTTTATGTTTTTTTTTTGTCCTTTTTTGCTTGCTTTTTTTGCTTTTCTGTCCACCAAAAACTTTCAGAATCTTTTTCCAGTCAAACCATGTTTCAAACGGGGGAAAAAAAATCATTTCAATGTGTTTCTGATAATCTAAATGTTATTAAAAAGTTCAGTTTTGAAGTCAAATATGTGGTTTGTGGGCATTTGTATCCTCAGTCTTAACAGACGAGGGATTACAGAGTTGCCAAACCACAATCGTTTTCTTTGGTCAGCACTTTGCTTACTTGGTTAAAGCTCTGATGTGAGCTTGTGTGAAAGTCACAGTCAAATTAAAAGATCAATAATAAGTAAATGTTATTTTGTATTTATTGTTGTTCTCTAAGGGAAAGACATCCAACAACACACTCTGAAGCTCCTCAGGGGCAGATGGTGCTAGCTGTTTCCCAGTTTGTGAGCACTTTGCCGGGCAGAGAGGAGGAAGAGACTGGGCTCATACCTCATTCTCTGAACCTGTCAACGCCTGACAGAAAGCTCCTAGAGAGGGGTATTTCCTCCTACTCACTGCCTGGACAGGAGGCTCTTCAGCAGGATAAAATCTGTTTTCCTCCCTCCAACCCTGCCTTTGAGAAATATGTCAGTCCAGAAATATTAAAGGTACGTCTTGTACATGCATGTTTGTGTCCGGTTGAAATCCCAACATTTCTAGAGCATCAAAAAGCACATTGCCTCTAAGTGTTTCTCTATGATTCTCTTCAGGCGTGTAAAGAAAAGCATGTTGCAGCAGAAGGTTTCATGGTTTACAATGTCATTTGCGAGGGCGTGACTGACTGTAGCAACACTCTGGAGGATGAAGAGGACAATGAACTTCTGCCTCAGGCGTTAGTCTACAGGTCCTGCAGACAACACATCTACAGTCTGCTGCTGCTAAACAGGCATGATGGTAGGACAGCAGACATGCAGGAAGGGTCACATACACACACGCATACAGACTAACCCCATACAAGGCCAGAAGATCACAGCACACATGTAAATGTAGATACATGCACAGGAGACTTCAGTCAAATACACATGGACTCTAACTTAATGTGTGTTTTCAGGCAGCACTGAGGAACTTCCAGCAATCAAGGAATGGTTTGTCTATCCTGGAAACCCTCTGACGGAACCTGACATGGTTCAGCCGGTCCCGATCAGTTTCCCAGGTACATTACCTGCTGACCTCTTTTTATACTAGTTCTTGCTTTATTACAGCAGCATTTGTAAAGTCTGTGGCTCCGGGAATAATCAGGCTGTGCCTCTTGTTGGACAAGACAGCAACATCAAGCTACATACTGTCAACTCAACACATATAAAACCTCTGTTAGAATCAAAGCAGTGGTCTCGAATCCGAAACCAAACACTAAAGTGTTTTATCTGTTTGAGTTTGCAGGCGGTCAGCCCAGTCTGGACTTGTTGTGGTTCGGCTCCGGTCCTCAAGTGGCAACTCTTCGCCTGACGTGCTTGTTTTCGATTTTTGACTGCCAAGAGTTCTCTGAGCTGTTTGGAGCTGTTGAGGACTCTCTTCTGGCTGCTCTCTGTCTAGTCACCTACATAGTTCTCCAGGTAGGATAACTTTAATTTTTTGATTTCAGCACGGCCAGATGGAATAACTATATGAGGAGAGTATAAAAATACTGCAAGTGAGAGAGATCCCGATTAAAGTTCAATCAAAATCTTTTGTAGACGCAAATGTTTTCACTTTGAAAAATGATGACGTCTACATGAGATTGATGTTTTGGCCCGGCTGCATGTTTTGCTCAGGCTCCAAGTTGCAGGTTGAGCTGGTTAATGAAACAGCTGAGTACAATACAGTCAGTTTGTATTCAGACGTTTATAGCCAAGATAAGGGCTGTGTATGCAGAGGGAGAGCTGCACCTTGTGATTGATGTAAACAGAAATTGAAAGAACAAATGTGTTTGGTGACACTTAAAGAAACAAGTCAGCTTTTGATTCGGTCTTTACATCTATACAACATATACAACAATTATTCCACTCCATTGTCAAGGTGCGATGTGAAGTCAAACATCACTTGTTGACGCGGTGCTCTGTGCTGTTTTGTCTGGCTTAATGGCAGCCATTGTCAACCAACGGGTGCCCAGTTTACCTGCAGACAAGGATCTTATTAGCTGCAGCTCCTACGTCAACAGCCGCTCTGATAAGCACCCAGTGGCTTTGACTTGAGCCATTTCTTAATTCACCCCACTAAGCTTGCGTCATCATTTTCATTGTAATTTCAAGCACTTTTGTGGTTTGTTATCCTGTAAACAATGTCGTGGTTTTGAGTTGAAGTCCTCAAACACCGGCAACACGTCTTTTTTCATGCAAGTGAAAGAAGAGGAGATTTATCTTTCGGTTGTGTTCATTATTCCATGACGTCAGCTGAGCTTTAATACAACAGGGACTTCAATGGGGCGTAAACAAACCAGCTTATTGATACAATTGCTGTAGTTTACTGAAGGGCACTCAAATGCAGAGGCCGAGTTGATAACTTCACGGGCCAACGATCAGATAAACACTTTGGGGCAGCCACATCGATGGACCGTTAGACAAGTCGACGGTGACAGAAGAACAGACAGGCCGACGGACAGCAGCAGTTTGTTGTTGTCGTCTGATCACTGTTGCAATCACAGTCGCTCCTCACTCTTCTGTTTGAATAGCTTCAGGGTTGTCTTGTTTGTTTGAACACACCACTGGGCAGCCTCGTTTCTGCATTCAGCATTGTTTCTCTCTCTCTGTTGAATTGTTGCACGGAGAGCAAAACAAACAAGCTGACCCACACAGAAGACACGTGACTGAAAGGGTTATAAATATATTCTCCTCTCTGTGTATTTGTGTGTTTTCAGATACCAGCTTTATCTTCAGAGGACGTTGATGCTTACCTGAGTCAGGCCGTGTGTCTGAAACTAAAATCTCCTCGAGATCTCGAACGGATCAAGGTCAGCACCAACACACAACACAAACTGTATAAAAGATCCTTCATTTTTTTATTTTTAGCGATAAACATCCTTAAAATAGCCAGATTAGACCAGATTGTCAGTGCACCCAAAGTTTGTTGCATTTCCTGCTGCAGGAAAACACTCTGCAGTTTACAGTTTACAAGGTCCTCTTGAAGCAACACAGCTTAGAAAGTGCTTCCAGTAATAGAAAGTGAAGAGAAGAACTCAGAGACAACACAAATACAATGCTGAATGAGTCACTTCAAGAAACAAAACACAAGTATGAGGTTTAAACACAATGTGGTTGTCGGTATGTATTTATACTGTTCAAAGATTTCCATAAAGTAACGAGCCCTTCACATACAGGTACAACTTCAGTGTTGATGTGGGTTTTTAAACGCGTTGATTATAGATGATGCTCAAATATGACGCCACTAGAATCTTTGATATTGTTTTTTGGGCTTTGCGTTTTCATCCGACAATTTCTTGGAGTTTCATACACAAAGTAAGTCTTCGATTAGTCAGAGCTCTTGTCACACAATCCCCAGAGAGTTTGGTTGATGTGACTTGTGAGCTCTACAATCATAGTTTTTTTGTTCTCTGGGAAAATGTCAGCGATGTCTGCTGCCTTATTTTTACTGCTTAATTACCATACTTACATCTAGTAATTTGTATTTTTGCTGCTCGTCTGTTTTCTAAACAATAATTAGGGCTGGGCGTTGATTTGAATATGCTGCCTGGGTGAAGTTCAGAGTCCCAGGAGGGAGGTGTAACTGGAGAATGATTAGTATACGGAATACCTGCACACACACACCCACACATACACACAAAACATGTGAATGTACTTCAACCATGCAGCTTCAGAAACTGACAAGTTTGTGGATTTTGATTAAGCGTGCATTTGCGTACAACCTGCAAAGATACAGAATCACACAATCAAACATGCAACATTCTCCCTTCACAGTTCAAGTTTATAATCTGACTCTTCATTTCATGACAACGCAACACAAGAAAGTCTCAAAATTGTGTCTGTTAATTTCTACATACTAACGTGTGTGTTCAACTGAATAGAAACGAGTCACGCCATTCATTTGAGTGTATTTTAGAGGGAAAGGAGTTGTGGGTAGGTTTTGGGATGCGTTGGGTTCATTGTGACATTCTTCCCCATGGGGCTGCGTGTGTGTGTGTGTGTGTGCGTGCGTGTGTGTGCGTGTGTGTGTGTGTGTGTGTGACAGAGAGAGTGTGCTGGCGACAGTCGCCTGTCTGCCCTGGCTGACGCTCACCACATGGAACTATTTACATCAAACACACTTCGAAATGCTGAACACACGTGCATGTGCAAACACACACACACACACACAGACACACACACTCGACGCAACTCTTTATGTCTCTCTCTCTCTCCCTTTCTCTTTGTGCCGGTTTGTTTGTGTACGCCTTCAGGCTTTCAGGCTGTCTCTGTCCAGCGCTTCTTTGTTTTCAGTAGGTGAAGCTGTGTTTGACTGGAAGCAGGTGACAGGCAGGGCCTGTGTGTGTTCGTGTGTGTCTGTGTGCGCGCACGTGTGTGTGTACATGTAATCACTGTTATCAGTGCTATCCGCCAGAAGACAGGTGAGAGCAGAGAGTACGAACACACACACACTTACACACTTATACACTCAGGGAACATCTGCCTGCTGTTGCTGTCTGCTGTCATTACAGTTAGTTTGCACCCTGCTTCTTGGCCTCCCCTTTGTCTTCCCCCTTTCCCTTCACCGGCCTTCATTAACAATAAAGAACAGAACCCTGCCCCCATTTCCCTCTTCACCAATGAACTAACGACATGGCAGCAAATCACTTTTGTCGGCTAAAGAGTGCCCAGTTAGCTATTTCAGAGTAAAGTGACGCGAAGTCTTTTATAACTGTTATTTATGTGTCAAGTATGGACAAATAATGTACAAATCCAGGTTGGGAAACTAATTAGTTTTGCCGTTGAGGAACTCCATTGTCGGGGTGGTGACACCAAGTATACGTGTTGATCAAACAGAAGACTTGAAAGTTAATATTGACACCGCAAACAATACATTTCAATCAATCCTAATTTATTCAATTGTATTGTATTTTAAATCATAACAAGTTAACTCAGGGCACTTTTGATACAGAGCATGTTTGGACCACGATCTTTATTAATTCACAGGCACAATATGTAGTTGTCAAATAGAGATTAAGGATAATAATAATCCATAATAATCCATAATGTGAATAGTATGATGATATTGCCACTGTGTCCAAGATTAATTAATTCAAATTACGCATTTATTAAAAGCTAGATAAAACAAGCACTGTGGACCTTGAAAAGTTTTCTGTCAGACAAGATCTTGTAATAATTGTGTTGATGTATTAGATACCTCAGTAAATGAAACTGTCATGTCTGTCCCGGTGGACAGTGGAGTGGTTGCTGCGGTGGACCGAGGGTCTGTTTTGTTTATTCAACTTTGAGTTGAAGGAATTCAATCTGTGTGCGGCGAAAATCAACTGCAGCTCGCGGTCAGCTTCGGAGAGAGTCATTGATGCTGTTGTGACAGAAGCTACTACGAAACATCAGCCCTCATACTAAAGATGTGCTACAATCCAAATTTAAACCCAAAGTACTTTCTTTTCCTCCACTCAGCTTCCTTTCCTCTCCAGTCGAGCGGTGCCGCTGGGATCTCTCTACGTTCGAGGGCTGAGCCACATGCTGAGTGCTAACTGTGCCAGCGGCTGCCCGCTGCCCAGGGCTGCCCTGATGCCTTGGCACAGCTTCGATGGACGGCTGTTCCACTCAAAGTACCTGCTGGCACATAGAGGCGCAGAAGAAGCTGTGCTGTTGGACGATGTAAGTGGAGACAGAAAAATATAATGATGGAAATGTTGTTCTCTGATGCAACTGCTAAATGTTCCGTGGTTTTATATCTGTATTAAAACTATTAAGCCATGCTTAATCATTTATAATGTCAATGTTTATCTTATTACTGTTGTCTGCCTCCCCCTCCAGTCTTCCTGTCTGTCCCTGTTTCTCCATCTGAGAGAGAAACTTACAGAAGCCTGCAGGAGGAGGAGCAGAGTGCTGCAGTCCAGACCCAGACCCAGACCCGAGCGCACCAGAGCGAAGTCATAGAACCCCACAGGAACCGAGATACACAGACGGACACACAGGTTAAGCATCCGACTGACAGACTAGAACCTCTTCTCAGATACAAACCACCCACCTTCCAAATCAGCCACTTGCCTCTCACATATGTAAAAGTGCTCACTGGAATGTCCTCAGTGCTGTTTCCTGCCTGGGACCATCGTTGCTTGTCATGTTCCTGTCCTACCTCTGGGTCCTGTTATATCCATGCTGTAAATCACCCAACAGAAGAGCCGTGTTTCAGCAGAAACATGCTGCAAACGGATGAAAATACTCCCGGGGCTAAATGGAGAAGCAGCATTTTAATCTGATGATCTGTTGATCTGTGGTTGTAGTCCTCTGGTGCCCCTCACAGAACCACATTACCCAGAGGGCCGCGCTGTAACGAGCTCCATGTGTGCGGTGGCCTTAACAAATACCACGACGTGTGTGCACGCACACACACATGTACACGCTTAGATCCAACACTTGCCTTGTCAGTGCGCTAGTAATAGTAGGTTTCTGTTTATAGGCTGGGAGTGCTCTATTTTAAGACACACAACAGGACCAATTGATTACAGACCTCTCTGTCTGTCTCTCCCCTTCCCCTCCGTTGTTCCCCTCTGTTTTACTCTTCATCCTTTTTATTTGGTTTAGCTTATTTGGTTAAGTGGAAAATCCTCATTGTTGAGCCCTGCAGTGCTCTTCAAGTTAAGTAGAATCTATATTTTATATTTGTTATTGCTCACAAATCTCTCAATCCTTCGTCTTGACCTTTGTCTGTGACTCTCAGCCCTGCGCTCACATGTTCACTGAAGACGTCCAGAGGTTCAGTAATGTCACCGGTGTTAAAACAAAATACTTAATAATGTATTCGGTGAGAACAACTGGGTTTTAAGCCCTAGATTTGTTGCCCGAACACATATTAACTGAAGGAAATTTGACCCAGAGCAACAACATGAAGTCATTGATGTGTTTTTAAATCCTTTTTGGACAGCGATGAAGCAGCTCATAAGATATGTTGACAAAAAGAAAAATATCAGCAGATTCATCACTTAAGCTAACCGTGCTCCCTGCTGGTGCAAGACTCGTCTGTAGTCTACAGGCTTCCTGCTGCTCAGTGGTCGGTCACCGAGGACGAGTCAGCAGCAGCTCATGAAATATGAATCGTTTCTTTTCAACCCATTATAAACCTTTTGCAACCGTTTCTAAACATCTACTGCGTGCCAAGTCCGGCAGAGTCTCCGATTTGCGCCGAACTGTCTCCGTCTCGCAGTCAAGTCAACCCCTTGTGGGTCTCACAAGGATGTCTCTGGTTTTGTAGATGGAAGGCTGTACAGTCTTTATACCTCAGTGTTTCATTTCTGCCAGACGCAGACACCAATCATTACTAGAGAACTGTGGGGATCTGTGTGTGTGTGTGTGTGTGAGAGAGAGAGAGAGAGAGACAGAGAGAGAGAGAGAGAGTATGTGTGTGCGTGAGAGTAGTGGTGGCGCTATGTGGTATCGTTGAGGGCTTCGTTTGGTTTTTGTTTGGAATCAGGCCTCATGTTTAGTCTCCTCAGCAAATATCTCCTCTGCCCGCCTGCCCTCGCAATTACACTTCAACAGTGAACCCAGTCTAGCTGCTCTCCCACGTCTCTTCACTTTATTTTTGTCCAAAAAACTCAAAGTAGTGACAGAGACCATGAAGCAACCTTGTTTTCACAAGTGACTCACGTATTGTGAACTACAGTTTACTCCACCTATCTCCTGTCTAAACTTCCTTCTCTCGTTGTTCATTTTCATGTACACACATTTAATTGTCCTCCGTCCGAGAAATGGCACAGTTGCTCTGATCTCTTTTTAATGTTGTTTATCTGAGTCTAAATCTGGGAAACAGAAATGTTTTCTAAAAGTGAATACAGCTACAGGTCTTAAAAAGGTCCAGGCGCTTGTGGCCTGACTGACACATCGCCCATTTATGCATGGCATCCTTTCATTTGCTTTTTTTCTCCACACTTTCACACTCAAGTCACTGGATTGATGGTCGGATGGCGGCTTGCTTTTGGCTTTGAAGGCGAGAGCTCCCTTTTGGCAAAGTCTAAAGTTGGAAGGGACGTTTTATTTCAAACACTCGGTAATTGGCTTACAATCTTTCACATCTGTCAAAGTTCCTTAAGTGAAAACCGCTCAACAAACGTGAGACAGAAAAGTCAAGAAACATTTTGCCTTTTTCTTATTTGTATAACCCTTAATAGAGAAAATGTTACATACTGTGATAATCACCAGTTTGATACTAAACTTTTTTTTCATCTGTTTCATCTTTAACAATTTGTGGCATGACAAAGAAATCTGTGGGCGTCCGGCTTCATGAAACATTTTTCCTCCTTAAAAAATTCAGGTTTCGACACTCGTGCCGTTTGTCAGACTCGATGAGTTTGTTATGTCCTCTGTCATATGGCATTTTGTGTTTTTTTGCGGCTCTGTGGGAAGCCTTGAAATAACTGTGGACAGACTTTAAAGAAAGGCGGCGTGTGAGAAAAGGACTGAAAAATTGCAATTGCAAACTTTACTGAAACATGGAGTGACGTTGAACTGGAACGTCGGCGCTTAAGCAACCAAATGGAATTGATCACATGTCAAAAGCCTTTCTGAAACTCTGAAAAATAACAACGTGAAGGTAAGTTAGATTTTCTGGGAGCCAGCGTGTCTCTGGCGAGCAGCAGGGAGGCCGTTGGCAGCGCGTCTTGGCTGTTGTGGATCCAAAACCTGGCAACTTTACGGTAATTACCCGTGACGCGGTTCTGTGGGATCCAATCGGGATTTAGAAGTGCCGTTTAATCATTGATTCCTACCGAAACATGAGTTCCAAAGCACAACAGAGGCGAGCATGATCGTTGCCATATGATGTGTCTGTTTGTGTATGCAGACGTACATTAAAGAAACATCAGTAGTTCCCGTTAGTCAATAACATCACTGAATAACGAAATGTGCAAATAGGAAAAACATGTTACTGCTACTATACAGTATGTAACCGTTAATGCATCTCTCTCCCTCAACTTCTGATTTCTAAAAAGAAAGAGTGCTTTGATGTAGCACTTACTCATCATAACATTTCTAACTTTCCAGGTCGTCTCTCAGGTGGTGTTGAGGACTGGAGGGCGAGAGGAGAGACGACAGGACGCCATTGGCGTGGAGGAGGATGGTGGGATGGAGGAGAGACAAGTGAAAATAAAAACTGTGAGGAACTGCAGGAGGGACGAGGGGGCAGAGGAGGAGGCCAACATTCTCATCCTCATTTTTATTCTCACTGTGATGACGGAGGTCGACAGGACGCGCAGTCGAGAGGCCGCTGGGGTCGCAGCAGAGGGAGATACCAGCTGGCTCCCAGGTAACACAGACACAACTCACTTTATTCTCTCATGGTTCTCCTGTTTTTATTTACATGTTGTCCCATTTCTCCTCCCAGATGGTCCCAGCCTCCTGGAACATAACCGTGACAGAGAGGAGAGAAGTACAAGACTGAAAAGGAGGACCTGACATGACGGAAGGAGGGAAGGAGGAATACAATTTCAACAAACTGATTGGTGAATTACCTGCAAAGAAAGTTTGTGCAAAGGATGCAGTAGATAAAAAATGGGATTAAGGGGAGGAGGAATGAAGAGATTAAGATAACTAGATTTAATGAATTTGTGATTTCTGTGCACTGCTGAGGTCGCTCACCAGCCTCTCCATCTCATTTGGCTGAATGTGACAGAAAATATACAGTAAGAAACCAAACAAACACATTAATGACCCACTGCAAACATCTGGATTACTTCTCATCTTTCACACTTAAAGGGAAATATCTCAGAATCTGTGTGTATCCAGTGCCGCAATCCTTTAAAGTCATGGTCTCAGACTTGAGAGCCAGTAATGCTGGTATCATATATCAGCTGAAAGAGGCATCGACACGTGAGAATCAAACACTGATGGAATCTAATACCAGGAGCCAATTCATAACATGTCAAGAACTAAGTAAGGCGACTGGAGTTCCTGCTTTTTAGAACACAGAAGAGTCCATGTGCGTCCTAACCTCTCTCTGGGATGTTAAAGACACTACCGACTTTTAAAGATGGCTTGAGTTGCAAAAATACTCATTCCAATAAATTTAAGTGTCTTTTAATTGTCATCATATGTTTTTTCTGGTGTTTTTATTTTACAAAACATCTCAAAAGTCACTGTAAATTAATTTCACAATATATTTTAGATGTTTTGGTTGATAAACTTTCAATCAAATAGAAATATAATACAATATAATTTGTACAATATACAAATATGAACTTTATTAAGACAGTGCTGGAGTTATGAATGTTAAACACATTGAGAAAAACATTAGGAGGCGGGTGAGTGAGGACAAATTGGGATTCAATCTGGTTAGATTACTTTAAAAACAAATAGTATTTAGATTGACTGTGTCATTGATAAAAAAATATTTTTTTATGGGAACAAAACCTCAGCGTTCACTCTGCCTTTCCTCCTCGTCCAGTGTTAGCAGAGCCTCAAAAGAAACAACATGTGTGTGTAGTTGTTAGGTAAGTGACTGCGGTGAGCAGCGTGTGCGTGCATGTGAGTGTGAGGAGGGGGTAAAGGGTGGGGCCCTCCACCCAAACATAACCCGAGTCAAGACGCCCTTTCTAGATACTAACAATAACAGGAGGAGGAATGTTTTCTGTGGTGAGGAGGAAGTGAGAGACGGAAGGTTAGAAAGAGTGGAAGAGGAAAAAAAGAAAGTGGAAGAAGAGAATTAAGGACTGTAAAAGACGAGGGGAAGTGAACATTAAAAAGGTAGGAGAAGGGAAGAGAAAGAAAAGCCAGAGGAGCTGATGATGGGAGACTAAGAATAGAGAAACCGACAAAAACAGGATGAGCGGGAAGAAAGAGAGGAGGTGAAGTTTGTAGAGAGGAAAACAGAAAAGTCGGTAATCAGTTGTCTCGCTTCACCCACAGAAGAGCCTGTCAATAAACCCGGCACTCGGAGCCCTGCCAGACTAACCAGGTTTGATTTGTCTATAGTACTTCAATAAACTTTACGCAAAACAAATATCTTTCTCTTATCTGACAGGTGTCACCTGGTAGCACTGTGTGTGCAGCAAGTGTTACAGTTGTACTAAAGGGAAGCGCTTTCATTCCTGCCAGATGAAATATTTACCCTGCTTCGCATCACTAGCATTTATTCTCCGCAAACAAGTTTACAGAGAACACAAACTTCACCGCGAAACTTACTTCAGGTCAGCAGGACACACCTGGACTGTCCCGGTCGCCTCCTTCAGAAGGACGTGAGATGAGAGTGAACTAAGACACGACTGAATAGGTCTTAATCTTATTGAATGGCCGAGGTCTGCTCTGGTTTATGGATTTAGTCCTGAGTTTATGCGTTACGTCTTAGCTTCCTTTGAGCTGACCGTACTCACCTTCCTTTCCCAGAAATTAAAGCAACATTTCCTGATTTCAAGCTTTTGCTGACATCATCAGTGATGTCATGGCTCACACCACACTTGCGGGAACTTCTTGTAATAGTGTTTTCTTACTAGATGGCGAAGGATGTTACATCAGGGGTTGTTTAGTTTATTTTGACCGATTCAAATGTAATTGTCTGATATGAGTTGACAATTGTCTGTGGAGGGAAAAAGACACCCTTGAAAGTCATATGGTTTTGTCAACCTGACTACCGGTAGATTAAAGGCCGACGTATCCAACAAGTCTTTGAGTCGAGCTCCTTGAGGTTCTGCTCAGGCTTCCTCACAGGCATCAATTTGGCTCAACTGCAACACCGCTCGTTAACACATTAGAAAACTGCCAGCAGAATAGCTGTAATAGAAGGTTGTGGTTATTGTCAGATGTCATGTAACACATGTTTTAGTACGTTAACAAGTACCTTCAGGTGGTGCGCTGACAAAACCTCTAAATTGGTGTTTTCATTCCCTCACTGTAATTTAGCAGCAGTGTCAGGAAGACAACAGGGGAACTATTTTAAATATATTGTTAAATGAAAGATTTTTATAAAATGAACATCTTTATTTGTTGTATGTTGCAGCCTTGTGTCACTAAATGGTGCATGAATAACAATTTTTGTAATCATTTCCCGCCATTTAGTCTCCACTGATTTGTATTGTGCGGAGACAGCAGATGCCGTGTAGTTGCTTCAGTAATTAGGGTAAAA
Source organism: Macroramphosus scolopax (assembly GCA_901007825.1). Taxonomy (NCBI): domain Eukaryota; kingdom Metazoa; phylum Chordata; class Actinopteri; order Syngnathiformes; family Centriscidae; genus Macroramphosus; species Macroramphosus scolopax. The sequence continues at coordinate 22,707 of CAAKHC010010136.1, read as the reverse complement.
GAAATGTGAGAAAGACAGTCTGGGTGGCTGATTTGGTCAACAGAACTCTGGACTTCGCCGCAGGAGGCTGCTTTTCGCTTGCTGTTTCCAACCGCAAGTTTCACATTTAACCTTCACCATTGTTATTTGAAACATGAAAACAAAAAGTTAATTAACGTTAAGGAAGTAGTAGGTCTACCCCAAGCTAAGACATTTTCCTAACCTTAACCAAGTGATCTTGTGCTTATACCTAACCCGGCGTTCACCGTGGTGTGTACACATCACCTCTTCACAATGGAAGTCTACGAGAAAGGATCAGCGGCAAACGGCGTGAAAAGTCTAAAATGTATAGACATGACACTCAAAAATGCCAATGAAAGTGGCGTGCTATTTATACGCCGTCCCATGAGATTACACTGCATGATGCCTCAACAGTATGACAAACTGCGCCTGCAGACAGATTCATGCAATGATAACAGCCTGTTTGTTTTCCCGATGTGTGTGTGTGTGTGTGTGTGTGTACATGTGCACACAAAGAAATGATCTTGGCAACAGAAATGCCTGTGTTATTTTAAATCATTTTACGAAGGCACGCACCAAAGTGACAAAGGCATCCCGAAATACAGCGAGCCATAGTGACCAAATATAACCCTTCTGTATTTACAGCAGCATCTATAAATATATACTGCTTTCCTTCGCCGGGCCAAAACACAGAGGGAACAACTCCCATAGTGTGTGTGTGTGTGTGTGTGTGGGTGTGGGTGTGTGTGTGTGTGTGTGTATAAACTTGTGATGGATTGCTGGAGTGAGTTGATTTTCGACAAATGATTAAGTTCAGTGTGAATGTTTGGTGGGATTTGCAGGTATTTTTTCCTGAAACTGTGTGTAACTAATGAATACCTAGATGCCATCATTTTGGAATTCCTACTGAAAGCAAGACCTGTAAACAAAGAACCGACGTGTGCCATCGGTCCTTCACCGTGACAACATCAGCACAGTGTTTGGTTCCAGCGGTGGCAGGAGCTCCCTGTCCCCTCCCTCACTCTTCCTCTCCTCCAATCCCTCTCTTTTGTCATCCTTCTTTACCTCCATCCAAACCTCCCTCGCTCTTTTGCCTTTCCCTATCTCTGTCTCTCCCCTTGTCAGCCCCCTCCTCCCTCTTCCTCTCTCTCTCTGTCCTTGAATGAATGCTCTTTGACTAGTGGAACATATGCTGCTGGTTGTTCAATACCCTCCCTCTGAGCGGGGGCGCATCCATGCATGTGTGTGTGTGTGTGTGTGTGTGTGTGTATGTGTGTGTGTCTGTGTGTGTCGGTTCTTGTGTGAATACGAGAATGTGTGTGTGAGTTCATTGAAACATATGCCTCCTGTTGCACATCGGCCATCTGTTCCTTGAATGGACTGATGGAGTGCTGCTGTAACCATGGCGATAGGCCATTCAGTCAAATAGCCCATCAAACAACCCCTGGCTGTGTGTGTGTGTGTGTGTGTGTGTGTGTGTGTGTGTGTGTGTGTGTGTGTGTGTGTGTGTGTGTGTGTGTGTGTGTGCTCTGTGTGTGTGTGTCTGTGTGTGTCTATGTTAGTGTTTTGGTGTGTTTGTGCCAGTATGTGTTTGTGT
>CAAKHC010010112.1:4476-22606 GCA_901007825.1 Macroramphosus scolopax | reverse complement strand
TAAGAAGCCAGTCCAGCGCTGCGGTCAGTGGTCGTGTAATATGCTTCACTAAAAAATAAAAATATTTGTCGTACTCCTGTTTGTGTGTTTTTGCTTGCAAAGTGTCGCAGATGTTCTGATGACAGAACTGGTCCAGTTGTTGTGAACTGCTGGTTGCAGTAAGTGTAGTAAAGACGGAGTTGTTTGCAGTCTCAGGAGGAATCTGTGAAATGCACCACGCACACACACACACACACACACACACACACACACACACACACACACACACACACACACACACACACACACACACACACACACACACACACACACACACACAAGGGACAGCAGTGATATTGGATGTTGGTTTTTCTGAGCTGCCACAATTAAAGACGTCCTGGGACGGAGTCCTGAACGGACCCGGCATTGACCCAGACAGGGAAATTACACCCTGCTTAACTCCGACAAGACCAGTCCAGATTATAAATATACGGTCAGAGAAAGACTGCGAGAAGGAAACGATCTGAGAACCAATTCTCATATCGTATGTTTAGAAAGGTTTGTAGATGTAAACAGCCACAGGATATCCAGCAACGACGGCCTCTTATTAACCAACTGGGGCAGCTGTGGCCTAAAGGTCAGATAAGCCGGGGGGACCGAAAGGTCGCCGGTTTGATCCCCTTGACCAGCAGAAAACACGCAGGTGGGATGAATGAACCCTCTCAAGATTCAGAGAGCTGAAGCACCAAATCCCCACCTGCTTCGTTTGTGTGCTCACTCACCTGTCGATGGGTTAAAGGTACTTTTATATTGGTGAAATATCTTTGCACATTTTAAATTAAGCTTGTAGAAACGCTGTTTTTGCTTTCTTGATGTTGCTTTCTTCGTGTGTGTTGTTCGATGAGAGAAAAATAAATCATATCACATCATGGGGGACGGAGTTTTAGTTTTTCTGCCACATGCCGTGTGTGTGTGTGTGTGTGTGTGTGTGTGTGTGTGTGTGTGTGCGTGTGCGTGTGCGTGTGCGTGTGTGTGTGTGTGTGTAAAACTCTGACCTCTCCAGGCAGACAGCCTGCAGTGCTTCTCATTAAACTTTCCATTAGTGTCTCTAACATGTGACTGCAGGTGCTCACTAAAGGTGATTTAATGCTGCAGCGACGTCTCATCAACCACTTTGCTGCTGACGCATCCGTTAAAATGTTTTAGCTACCTTTCTTTCATCTCTACCTAAAACTCAAAATGAGTTAAGACAAAGAAAAGAAGAGGAAATTAAGCCTCTGATAATTTGACCTAAACAAGGTTTCCTCACTGCCAGAGGTCGATATCGTGACCCAACATTATTTAATTGTGTATATGTGTTACTTGTGTGTGTGTATATTCATGTACTTTTTTTTTCATGATTTTTTTGGAGCTTTGTATTTCTGCATCTGAGTGTCTGATACTTGATTCCCCAACCAATCACACAGTGAGGGCCGCATCTATAAATCCGAGTGGGCATTTATGTGCAAGAAAAAAGAGGAGCGACAGTTGAAGTCTGCAGTCCAGCTCGTTGCCTGATACCACAAAGAAAACCCGAAGATGAAGACCTTGGCCGTCCTGGTTCTCTGCTCCCTGGCAGTCATCTGTCTGACCTCAGGTAACGTCTGCAGCACTGCGGTGTGCTAGAACAGCTTTTTATGGTAGTATAGTAATATTTGAAGTATATAAATATTGACAACTGATTTATTTGCATTCAAATTGTTCTAAGGGGCATAAATTCTAAAACGATACTTTCTGGATTTCAAAAGAAATTTAAAAATATAATCCTTGTTTGAATCTTTCTCTTGTGCTGGACAGACTCGACTGGCCCCCAGCCTGAAGGTGCAGGTAGGATCCTGATCCTCAATATGTTTTTGACTGCTTCATCAATAAGCATTTACTAGTTATGTTGTTAGATAAATTATGCATAGTATTAATCCTGCTTGAGCTCTATGAGTATGATTGATTTTGTTATCTATAATCAATTTACTTTAAAAAAAAAAAGAAGCTCTAAATCTCTGCCGACATTTATAATTGTTTCGGCTCTATTTCATCAGTGTGTGAGATGGTGTGTGAGATGGTGTGTTAACTGTGCGCGGTGTGCAGGTCTGTTTGTGGAGAAGGAGCAGGCCTCCACGGTGGTGAGGCAGAAGAGAGCAGCGACAGTGTTGACCCTCACCCAGCTGGAGAGGTACGTTCCCTCCAGATCTCCTGCAGGGAGCAGCGGAGGACACTCATCCAGTCTAAATTTATATCTGTGATTGTTTTTAATTGATCATGAATGATTTGACGCCCGATCACCTGGAATATCATCAATCTCTCTCTGTCTCCACTCAGCCTGAGAGAAGTGTGTGAGACCAACGTGGCTTGTGACGAGCTGATGGACACGGACGGAGTGGTCGCTGCCTACACCGCCTACTACGGACCCATCCCCTACTAGAGGCCCAACCACGACAACGCTTTTCTCATCACAACATTTTTTTTTCTTTGCAATTGAGCGACAAAGCATGAGCAAACATTTCCAATGTTTAAGTTGGGACAGGAGATGTGTGTGGATACGGAACGCGAGCCGATGAGCAGCAACAGGAATAAAACTGGCACGTGCGTGTATCTTTCCACCCTGCATGCACCCACACAGTGTTTGTCTCTATGATTCTATCACTTCTGTCAGCCTGTAGATTAGTGTGATGACGTTGAATAAAAACAAATGAAACTGTTGCTGTGTGTGCTCAGTCCCTGCGGTCGCACTACATTGCTAAATCCTTTGTTTTCCCCGTATGGATCAAAGAACTGCGAAGAAAACTTGATTGTTAAAGGAATAACAAAGCAAAACAACAGACCGGAGTTCCCCTTGTCCTTCGCTATAAACACACACCGTCATGTCGAGCGTTACAGTATCGGTGATGATGTTGTCTTCGTTGCGTTGCCTGGAATCAGATTAACATCTGGCAGATTCACACGATGCTGCTCGGAATCTCATGAAGTCATAAACAAGAAAAGCCGCTGCAGGGAAGCTGATAAACATGCAGAGGCATGCAGCAGGTCCAGCTCAGCTGCTTCACCAGTCTCAGAACCCTGAACAAACCATGAAAATACATGCTGACATATATTTATAAAACATTCGTGATTATGATTCCTGCAGTTGGTCGAAGCTGAATGACACTTTAAATCATTAAATATCATGTTTAGTGAATAGACATAGAAATGATTCTCTTACTTTAAGGTTTAGTTGCACCTTATCCAAGAATTTAGGAAGTTGCAAAGTAAGTGTGTCACTGTGATATTCAGTAATCAAAAGGAGGACAAGGGCCTGCAGAAGCAGCGTGTTGGTGTTGTCGCTGCTCACGGTGCAGCTCGTTTCTAACAATATATGTGATCTAAGGACTCTTCCATTCATCCACTCACATATTCAATCTGTATGTCTTAAACTTAGAGTTCATGTATCTTGAATAAATAAAGTTCCCCTGCTGGCACCTCCCTTTAGTTCCTGATATGTTGACACACTCCATTGCGTCAGCTTAAAGTCTTTCAAAGCGCGCTGCTGCAGGAAGTGTTTTCATTTGAGGAACCCAGCGTCGCCTCAGATACTTGGCACCATGATGGAACAGTTAGCGTTTGTTAACGAGAACCGGGAGCGGATCCACGCCTTGGACAGTACGTTCGCCGCATCGAGGTGTACGTTGTCCAAACAAGGCCGGGTTCTAATCGTAGAGGGTACTCTGGTGAAGCAGGGTCGTAAGAAGCCCCAGGAGAAAGCCTTCTTCCTATTCAATGATGTGCTGGTGTACGCGAGCATCGTTCTCCACTGGCACAAGAAACAGAAAATCATCCCTCTGGGTGAGCAACTCATTATGTCTGCACGTCTCAGGCACGTCTTGTTTATAATTAATCTGAGGTTTTTCACATCATGTCATCTTCACTGTAATTTCAGAGGACATCCAGATTGAGGACATGGATGACAGTGTGAACCTGAAGAACCAATGGCTGATCAGAACTCCACGCAAGTCCTTCATGGTGTCGGCGCCATCGTTGGAGTTGAAGCGTGCCTGGATGGAGAACATCGAAGCTTGTCGGTCCAGGCTGCTTCCTGGCAGCACCCAACAGTCTGCGCCTAGATTAGCCGTGAACTGGATCCCTGATAAGGCCACCTACCGATGCATGCGCTGCTTCAGTAAATTCAGCCTGACCCACCGTCGACACCACTGCCGCAAATGTGGCTTTCTGGTGTGCGCGTCGTGCTCCAAGCAGCGAGCGGTGATCGGACACATCCACCGCACCAAGCAGCTGAGAGTCTGCAAACCCTGCAACACCAGAATTCACGAAGAAGCCGAACAGATGAGTCGCGGCAGAGGCGAAAGCGCCGATTCCAATAACTCAAAGGACAATGTGGCAGCATCCAGCGAGGAAGAGGAGGGGGAGGAGGATTTCTACATTACTCCCAGCACTTGGCTAGAGAACAGCAGCGTCACCTGGGGGGGAAAGAGGTCCCTATGATTAGCAGAGGAGCTACTAGACATCCCTGTTGGTCCCCATCATTAAGGATCTGGGTATCCTAGGAAACCCTGATTGTTTAATGTACAGCTGATCCAGTTAAATGTAGCAGAAGACTTTTAGAAATCCACAGAGACACTTCATGCACGAGAACAGAGTTCGATGCTCAATCACTTTACTTAGCGTCGCAGCACCTTTGACGCTGCGCTCGGTTCATTGAAACACTTGTTATAAAGTCGCGAAAGGCACCTTTATCTAATCATAATGTGATTATTATTCTACTCCTAGATGATCATGTGAAGAACAGTTAATGTGAAGTGATGTTTGATTTGCTGTATATATTAGAGAATGCATCTCAATTACTGCTGACAATTAAGCTTTTTTGTATTATTTCACTTACTTCCCCAAGTTGTATAAATACACACATTTGTATACAGATATTAAATACAATATAAAACAGCCCTGCACTAAATCCTCTTGTCATAAGAAGTATAATCTTCAGTTTAAATGGAATATTTGTGTTGTTGTTGAAGTTTACAATCATGGTGACAGTTTCACTGCCGATGTGGTTCAGAAGAATCTTCGTGTTTTGTCAAACCAGTTTGATATCTCGTCACGATGAGAGAACGAGGAACAAGGAAACGCTGTCTTATTCTGACAAAAGTCCCTCATCGGTGCTATTTTTGTTGGGCAAGAAAAACAAAGGCGTTACTTGTAACATCAACTTTGGAAACAGAGACACTTGGAGCCAACATGCACCAACACCAGGAACCTCAAACTGAAGCAGCTGGAATTCACTTCAAATACTTTATTGCTTCTCAAATGTGACACGTCGAGGAAATCAACTGTGAAAAAAGTGATTACAAACCTGCCTAACGTCTCCCTTCTAGTGTTATTGGAGAATAAATCATGATGCACTTTTGTATTTGTATGTTTGATTGACTGTATACGACACTCTACCAACAGTTTCAAACTTCTCAGAGTAAACCATTTAAACAACATGCAGATGTATTGAACTAAATAAGAGTTAAATAAATAAATAAATAAGACGTAAATAAGCTCCTTGTTCCTGAACACACCGTGGAGCTGCACTGGGATCACTGAGGGTAACAGAACATTCACTGGTGCTTCGCAAGTAGGACAAACTATTTGCTTGTTTGTTTCATCAGGCTATGACCTCCAGTCTGCGCTGGGGCGGTTTGCAGTGGAGTGTGAAGCGGCCCCGGATAAGTGGTGGAGAACGGGATGGATAGCTCGAGGCTCCACTTCAGAGGGGAAAGAAACTAGAGATACAACAGAGATTCTCCCATTTTATAGCACAAGTTGTTGGTACAGATGTGAAAATTTTTTTTTTTTACTCATGATCGTCCTCCCAATATGAATCCAAGCAGCATCAGACTCTACAGGGACGGCTGAAAACCTCCCTCGAGTTCCAGGCCGGACGCATCTGCAAACTTCCATGACTTTTTGAGCACGTTTCGGCCGTCAAACAGGCGATTGATTGTGGAGAATAATAATTCCTGGAAATCCAATAGGGCCTTTGCACTGTTGTGCTCGGGCTCTAAAAAGATTACAAAGAGGCAAACACATTCGTTGGAGGTAAAGTTTTATCTCAGTTCAGTGGGAAGTTGAAAAGGTCTTAAGTCCTGTTTTCCATACTTCTTTCTTCTTGGATGAGGTCTTCTGCAAAGCGGTTGACGAGATCCATGCAGACGTTGTGGCCAAGTTCAAAATGATTTCAGGTTTTAGGGGGAAACATATGGGAGAGTGCAATCAATAACAGGAACATGAGTAAGGCACTACTTTCACAGCTTTTGCAATGATGTTGCTAAGCAGTATGAACTGTAGAAGACTGTCGTTAGCGGGCGGCTCCCTGATCCAGCAGGTTTTTAAGAGACCAGGTACCAGGCACACGCACAAGTTATTCAAACCTAATGTTTGTTGGTGGCTTGTCCATCCTCAACATGTCATCAATAAATTTACAGTTAAAATAAATAACATCGTCACCAAACTCCATCAGTCTCCAGCCCATTCACTCAGCCACTCCTGACACTGCCTCCTCTGCTCCTCACTCTCCTTGATTTCTTTCCTCTTCTTCTTCCCCTGTTTCGCTCTCTCTCTTCCCTCTTCTTTGATTCTGAGTTCCTCCTCCGCCCTGTGCTCCAGCAGGGCGTCCACAGTGGCCTTCAGGGTCCGTAACGAGCTCTGCGGTTGCCACTTGGGATCCGACGTGGGGAGAAAGGGGTCTCCAGCATGGACGAGCAGGGGCTGGGGTTCAAGGGGAATGTGGAGGAGATGTGCATGAAGCATCATGCGGTAGGTGGCGTCGTCTCTCCCTGCGCTGTAGGTGAAGTCCCCAACGATGGGATGGCCGATTGCCAGACAGTGGACCCTTAACTGGTGGGTTCGGCCTGGAAGAGAAGAGAGAGGTGAGGAACCAGGCAAGGGAAAACAAGAGCATTCAATGAGGAAAAGAATAAATTGTGTTGCTGCACAACGGCAAGAGGGGAAACCCGGTCTAATTTTTTACCACAGCATAAAGATAACATGGATAAAACCAACTTGAAGAGCAAGAAGGCCTGTATCATATTTACTTTTGCAGGAACAGAAACAGATGAGTTTTTACCAGTGAGTGGCTGCAGTAGCACCTTGGTGACTGGGTCTCCATCATACAACCCATACTCCAACACTGTCAGCTCAGTTTGGCAAGGCTTGGGGTTCTCACAACCTGGTGAAGGACAGAAGAAGGGCGATGAGCGACATCTAGTGGTGAGCTTACAGATTGCTAGTAACTCAACACTCCCCGCACCCGCCCCTTTCCAAGTGCGTTTGAGTGGGTCACAAATCGGGGTCCGGGGACACCCATGGTTCCATGAGGGGGTTCCATGAGGGGGTTACAGGGGGGGCCCCAACAAAGGAATAATTCATTTTGAATATAATTCCATCTATGTGAGTTAGAGAACCATGGTATTATGTTTAGGCATGTTGGGGTATCCCTGGAAAGACTACAAATCCAAATCTGCAGTGGTCTGTTTGTCTACCTTTGGGCTACTATAGAAAGAAAACGTGCAAGATTCAGACTCATAACATAAAAAGTCAGTAAAAAAAAAAGTATTTATCTTATACTGTTCATCCTCTGCCTAAAATAAGTCCTTTCGGCTTCTGTGTATTCCCCTGTAAGTTCTGTCAACACTATGAAACACACACACACACACACAGCCAGCAATGTTCATGTACCCTCTGTTCCCTCAGTGCACATCATATGGGTTTTGCCTTCTGCTGTGTTCTTGCCAATAGAAAAGTCCAGAGATTGTGTTTCCTTCTCCACCCGGCCACGTACCTTGAGAGCAAAAAAGATAACACTGGGACTTGTTTTCTTGTACAGATCATAAGTGAAAATATATAACCTGAGCTATTAAAAGTAGAGAACTCAAATTAAAAGCTTTGTGTGAGTGTGTCACAGTGTTTGGGTTCTGTACCAGAGCGAGGTAGGCCTTGGTTACGGTGCGGTCCTTGAAGCAGCGGTAAGCCCGGCCGGCAGCAGCCTTATTTAGGGCAACGCAAAGAGCGCCACTGGTGGAGAAATCCAGCTGATGACAGAACCTGGTAGTGAGAGAGAAAGATGTAGAGAATGTTCGTGAGCCATTTATGTCTCATACTTTATACAATAATGATGAAGGCTAATGTTGCACTGATACTGACCTGAAGCCATAGTAGGTGCTGGGGTCTGCCAGCTGAGGGAAGTGGTGCCGAAGTTGTGCCTGCACGGTGAGTTTCTCGTACCACATCTTGCTATCAATGCGGATGTCCCAGTGCTTGTCCACCACAATAAAGTCATCACTCTGGAACAGCACATGGAGGCTCTCCAGGCTGGCAGACTCTGTGGTCATCGTGAGGTAGTAACTCGGCAGATTTTCTTAAATGATAACTTTCATTATGGAACCCAGCCAGATGTATTCAGGACCTAAGAAAAGGTATACATATTGTTAAAATACAGTTACTGATAGTTTGCTCTAAATGTCGCAGCTAGTTTTAATTACATGCTGTTATTAATTTTACTTCACATGCTGCTGTATAGTTTGATTATAAACAATGCAGCTTGTTTAATGAAGTGATCATTCTACTTGTTATCACATTCGGATCTGAAGAGCATGCAGTGTTACACAAATGCAGAAATAAAGTAAGCATGAAAGAAATTACTTAAAACAAGTTTGATGAGTTAGAAATTCCTAAATGACATCTTCAAAAAGGAACTTCAGGAGAGAGAAAACAGACAAACACTGCAGTGAAGTGACAATAAGCAAAACAAGCTAAACGCATTTTCCAGTAAAAGACGAACATCAGGAACATTCGTGAATGACTGTAATGAACAGATCATTAGTGGCAGATTGCATATCCAATTTAAAGTTCGTTAGAAGTGCCAGAGAAATGTAACGTTAATCAGTATATGCTTTGAACTGACGCCCGGCTAGCTACTTCAAACACCAGCATGATGAGTTGTTTGTGAATATATAAACATTCCGGATCATTTCACAATCATGAACATAAACATACACTGCACTGCTGTGAACGTTAGCATAGTTTGGTTTACCACCTACTCTATGCTAACCATGCTTATATGCTAATCACCGTTTGCTATTTGTTACAGTCATAATACCACGACCTTTAGGAAATCTATCTCGGGCTTTAATTAACACGTAACACAGGTTTCTGACATACCAAGAGCAAACGTTCATATACATTGAAACGTGCAGGGCACCAACTTCAAAAGTGACAGCCAGCGGCTCAGAGCTGCGCAGAGTACTGCTTCTCCTTCTGTTAAATATTGGGCATAACTCTAACGCATGAGACAGGTGAATAGCGCCACCTGTTGGGCTGGAGTACTGCCTGCTACTGGGCATCCGTCCAAAAACTGGGATTATTTAGTTGAAGGAGAAATACTTTTCTGATTAAAACCGTGACTACACTGCTACATTCTTCATCTCCAAATCAGACTGTGTTCAGTTTGACTGGGCCTCAGTAGTTCCATTTCTGCAGCTTTTCATCCAATTTCATGCTGGTCAGTGTCTTCAGTGTGACCTTATCAAATGTTGGATATGTCAATGAGCTGGTCTCCCTCTCTAACTGTTCCACTTGGAAGATATCGGTCTGAAAACACACAACTATACAGTAATTTAAAAAAAGGCAAAGATTAGATTAAGGCCTGGAAGATTGATATCATTTGTGTGTCTAAGCTTCACATTTTCTTTCTCTTATCCTGTTAACTGAGACCAAATTATTGTTTGTCACTGCAGACATGTTTAACATGTTATAGCAGTAAAATACAGTAATTACTGATAACATTATTGTGGTCTGCAGCATGCAGATTCTGGTCGGTGCTAACATGCAGAGGAGAGAATCATCCTTAGTGTTATTAGTTTAATTTGTTCACCTCCTGCTATGACAAAATTTCAAAACATCTGCAGTGAAAAAAGGCTTATAGCTGATAACTGTTTGTCAGGCTGGCAGAATAAATGAATGAATTCTAATGTTCATTTAATGAGCTCTTATGGCTAATTTATTTCTGCAAGACCGTGCAAAGATCTACCAGGATTGATATCATATATAATAATGTATAATACTTTAATCTCATTTCTATGAATTTATAAGTCAATTAATTTAGAATGTCAACATCATGGATTATAGTATCTACTAACGCAAATACGATAATTTAGTTTATTGCATTTGTTCCTGCCATGACAGTAAGTCCCGTTTCCGGTCACTCTTCATGATGAAGTCCATAATCCCTCACCTCAACCTTAATCCCACCCTGACACTTTGATCCGGCTGGTGTCACCAGCTCTCATGACACTGTTGATGTGACAACGTGAGCATGTCACAATGTGCAAGTCTCCCCTATCAGCCAGCATGTGTATGGACGACCCTGATAAACAGAAGTCATGGAGAGTTTTTAGGTGTTATTTGTAACTAAGAGTATCAATACAATGATACATTAATTAATACAAAGATAGATACATTCAGTTGTATACAGAAACACCATAGGAACTACATTCTGTCGTCTGGTAAAAATACAGTTTGTCAAAATTCAATATACAGTTCCTAGAATAGTTTATGGGTTTCTGAAAACAGGGTCACTAGATGGGTCCCTCCTCTTTGTTGAGTGTAGGTTCAGAACCACATTAAAAATAAAATTAAATGTCTCCTCACTCCTGCAGAATAATTGTGTTCCCTTCTGGGGAGCCATATGCTGAGAAATCCTTTCTCCACACTAATTCCATGTCACGCTATGACCTCCTCATAGCTCTGAAGTTGATGTATTCACTGTTTTATCATCACAGTGATGATTGTTTGGAAACTACTGTGCGAACCCACGTGAGCTGAATCATCCAGCTCGGTCTCCCAGAAGGTACCGTAATCCCTGCACGCAGCCAGGTATCACTGTGTCTTCAACTAAGCAGATCAAGGGTTATTATATAATTGGCATTTCATAATCTAATTTCATTTGTGTGTGTGAGAGAGAGACAGGTGCTTCCACAGATTCAGATGCAGCGCTTGGTCTCTATTGTTGGGTTGGGATTTGTTGCATAACATTTCAGTGCAAATCAGTCCAGAGAGATGAATGGCACATTGGCTTGTGAACCTGCGGAAGCACTATGACAATACGACAAGAAAGCACACACACAAAGAAGTATGCACGTGGTACTGCGCAGTTACCCTGGAAATCAAACAATTTAATCAGATGGCAGAGAGCAGACGATGAGTAGAGACGCTCACAGACGTTCATCACGATCCGTTATTTAAAAAGATTTGTTATTTCCTTTGCTCTCTTAACTTTAAACTATTTGACATTTAACTGAGAATATTTAATTTGCTGCTTGTGGAATTACTTTAGGACGTGACTCTGTTACTTCTTGTTTTGTGCTGTTAACAACCTGGATGTTGTTTTTCTCTGGATTTCCCCGACTCTGTGTTGTTCAAATTCACCTGCTCCTTCTTGGATTTGTCCTCTGTGCCTGCTGGATCTTTTCAGAAACTTAAAGTCTCGGAGCAGGACATGAAGAAGACTGACAGGACCTATTCTGATTTAAATCTGCCTCCACATGTGAAGGAAGTCTGGGTGCAGTGTACTTCAGCAGTTTGAAATATGCCAATTTTGCGGACAGAAAAACCGTGGAGGTCATAATAATAACAAATCTCTTTAATTTGAGTGCATAAACAAGGTGCAAATAGTTATTTCGGCATGAATTGGTGACTGATGAATACTGTAGCTATGACATTACAAATTGAGAGGATTGCATTACTTAAATGAAGCCCAAAGTATGTGAGAATACATGTATTTTGTTCAATTGTTATAATTAGTGTTGTTAACCGTACAACATGCAGAATAAGTCATTCCTGCAGGCTCGCTGTGATGAGCCGATAATGACATCAGACTGGTGCCTCCTTCTGATGCTGGCTCTGCTGATGCTGGCGTTGCTCTACGCTTTCCTCTACCTGCCTGCGACGGCCCAGCGGGCCCTGCTGGAGCAGGCGACCAGCAGCAACAATACCACTGCACTGACCCGGGAGGACTGGCTATCAGACGAATAGGACAGACAGACACGCTGAGAGACATGTGGCATAAGAGCTGTATCGAACATAACGTATGATAAGAGACATCATGAAGTGACTCTTTAATTACTCAAGATGATTAAAGAGGGCAAATGGCACAAACAATCATTAGGGTTTAAATGTAGGCTTATTAATCCTAAAAAAAAAAAAAAATAGATCATTGTTACCAATTTATTATTCTGTATAAGGAAGAATAAGAAATGTTTATTTTTTTAGTTATTGCTGAAGTGGGGTTATGACTGAAAATTATGTTCCACTGGCTGAAGTAACCCAACTATTCATGTTTACAGAAATCATCTAATCTGTTGAACAAGATATAATGTATTTGGAATCTTGCTGTTCTGTCATTATGCTAAGCTAAATAAGCTAACTGCCTGCTGGCTGCTCAACATACAAACAGATAATCTCTTCATCTCACTCCCAGCAACGACATGCATGAACATACTTTTCCCACAGTGTTGGAAAGTACAAAGACGCTGTTTAACAGTTATGACAACTTTTAAGAAACTATATATTAGCCATACATTAGCGCTAGTCTCAGCTGCTTGTCAGCAATGTGCCAGCTAGCTAGGCGCGCTAATTTGGTTAACATAAAACTAAATAAGGCTGATGTAGCTAATGCAGTGTTAGCTTCGACAGGTGACAGGGCATGTGGGGACAAGTGTTTGCTTCCAAGTTACGCTTTTGCTCGTGATAAATACTGACGCGATGGGCCACATAAAGCTTTGTAGCTAACGTATGTGAAGTTTTGTTATACATCAGAGGTAGCTAATGTCTGCTGTATAACCGCTACTGACACAAGCGCTACATGTCAGTCGGTGAGAGTGGATAGTAAAGTGGGTTTTTAACGCGCGGATGTTATGATGTGACCCAATCCTGCTCGTTTAGGTCATAGAATGTTGTAAACTCTCGTGTTTCTGAAATACAATCAGACTCTACTTAAACTCATTTCCCATTGATGTAAGTTTTTGAGGTCATGTTTTTGTTGTGTCTATCAACTATCCTTGATTTGTTTATCCTTGGTGATCTTAGAATTTTGTGTTTTTCTACTGCTGATTGTTCAGGTTTGGCATATCATGTCATCATTTTTGAAAATGCTCTCAATGATCAATATTTTAATGACTGAAGCACTCTTATGGAGCTAAAACATTAATTTAAGTGCAAACATAAATTTGTAAAACAGAGAAGACTCATGTCTGTAGTTTCCTGAGCTTCACATATATTCTCATTCATTGTTTTCTACTTGTTGAAAGAGTCCCTGACTTAAATATAACCCAGGTATTTACAGCTTTTTCTGCAATTTAAGTGTTGAATGTTTGACAGTCTTTGTTTCATTCATCTTTGTTAGCAAATTTCACACATTTATACAAGACTTGTTGGTCATGAACAAAAACAGAAAATGTACTATATTGTTTCAAAGAAGAGAGAAAAGTAAAGATCTGTAGTATTGAATATTTATTTGATGTATTATGTACTTCATGATGGTTTCCGGGGAAGACAACAGTCACCCAGAATACCTGATGCTTATACGAAAAACGATATTGTTTTCGGTGGATGGCAAATCATTTCATTGGGGTGATGAATAAAGATGGTTAACTGTTCTTCATTGGTATTGGTGTGTGTGTGTGTTTTTATGTGACAGATCAACACAGATCTTGGTCATGACTCGGTCTCGCCCTGCCTTGGTCCTGGTCTTGACTCGGTCTCGCCCTGCCTTGGTCCTGGTCTTGACTTGGTCTCGCCCTCTACTGTAATAATTTTATAGTATTAAAGTATTATTACTCCTTTCTTCTGAATATGGGTGTCTTTAAAATACCATGACAACGGACTAACAATAAACAGAGAATACAGACAATTCCGTATATGCAGATTCCTTTAATCCTTCAAAGCAGTAAAATGACACCAATATTATTGGTTCTTTAAATTGCCTTTATTAAAAGATACAGGATACTAGATTTGACACAGATATCGAAAGATTCAGCACTTGATCGTTACAGGCTGGGGCATGAGACACAGCTATCTGTGCCTTTAAAAATATCCCTTTAAATACTTTATGCAGTATGCGGCCACCTTTGACATCTGGATATTGCGTCAGTATCTTCGGTTTTTTTTTTAATCACATTGATTTTTACAATAAAGTTGTAAAAAAAGGAAGAGAGAATCTTGCTAAACCATGCAACACCCAACAAGCCGACATCTACAGTTAGTCTTAGATCATACACAACAGTTTCAAGTGATATTTCAATGTTCAACATGTTCAGCAACAATGACAATATCATATCCATGACACATTAATGAGGTTTTTTACTTGTTAAGGGGAGTTTTGATACATTTCTCAAACAGAACTCCATTATGTTGCAGCTACCGTCTTAAAATTGTTCATTTAAGTTCGTAACAGAACGTTGTTCGAATCTTGAATCCTTGGGAGTACAAGAGTCTTTTAGAAGGGTCTTATTCTGTTGATTTTACCGAGGGAATAGGAGCAAATGTTAAAGGACATACATGCATTTCTTTCTACAATATACACAGTTCAGTTACAGTCTTTCATTTGTCTTTTAAAAAGCTCCACAAAGACTAAAAAAAAAAAATTGGTGCTTTGAAAGCAAACACAACTTTAAAAATTACGTTCGATAACACGCAAGTCCAAAGTCGTGTGCATTCGGCGCACCTTGGGAGACCAGGTGAATCAGAGTGGTATATATCTCATCCCAGTATGTTAATTAATTCAATCCAAAATATTGATTGTTCCGGTCTCTGTAATAGGATGTGATGGTCAATGGTGTCGAAAGCAGCACTAAGATAGAAGAAGAGACGAACAGAGACAATCAGGTCATTTGTAACTTTCACCAGTGCCGTCTAAATCCTGACTGGAAATCCTTGGATAAACTATTGTTATTGAAAAAGTCACACAACTGTTTGGCAGCTGCTTTCTCTGGGATCTCAGAGACAAAGGGAAGATTGGCGACGGGTCTATAGTTGGCAACAACACCTGGATCCAGAGCCGGCTTTCTAGAAAGGTTTTCTTTATTATTTAGAGGATAACTCTGTTAGACTTTTCCACCATTTTTCTAATCTAATCAAAACAATAGGGAATGATGTACAATATAATGTTTTCAGTTTGTGTCTGCATGTGTGCAACTACAAACAATATGTGTGATTATAGTTCAACCTCTTAACAAAAAGATCTGCTAAAGACGACAACCAGCTCCCGAAAACTGAAAGAGGAGAATGCAAATAAATCAATACATTGAACTCAACTTGCATCTTCCTTCCTTTACTTGTACATTCTACAGATCATATGGTTACTAAGATATGCGCCTCTGTTTTTTTTTTGTAAAAGGAATTATAAAATTGATTTAGACTACAATATTGAGATGGCGGATATTGTGCGGAAATATTCCTCATCTCTTGTCTTTGGGAAAGTATCGGATGTAAGCATACTGCACAGTATTCAGTTCATATTCTCTCATCTCGTCAGTACACCGAACTATATATATCATGGCTTCACAATATGACTAATAATAAACAGATCTCACAGGCCACTGAAAACAACCACAACAGTTGCATCTGCTTTTTCTCATTTTTGAGTAATTCACTTCACAAGTCAGTTGCCGTGTACATATTGTAATTATTTTCGAAATGACTTCATTTAATCGCTAGTGCAGACTGTCCACTGATGCTGTATGAAGGACGGCATACATGACAGGATGAGGAGTACGGATGAGCGAGTCGAAACTGAGAGTCTCAGAAAGCTTCATCACGTCGGTAACTCAGGATGGATGAGATATAGATAGATGTATGCGATGCGGGGATAAAAGACGAGGGCGATTCCCCCCTCTAATGTCCCCGTGGGTTTCAGGAGACCTGCATTAGAAGATAGGAGGATAGAAGAGAAGAATAAGGAGGAAGAAGAGGAGAAATAAGGCTTCCAGCCTGTGCACTGCGGCTCTCACAGGATGAGCTGGAAAAGAGGGGAATTGGAGTGAATGTAGGAAGGAGATCATCCCTCTCCCTCTCTCCTCTTAGTCATTCCAGTCCTTCTTGATGTCGAGGTTCCAGTCCAAGGCCAAGTAAGCGATCTTGTCATCGTCAATGAAGCGGGATTGGATCTCATATTGGCCACGTGACATCATGCCTTTGGGTGCCTCGTCAGCTGGGGATAGAAACTCATGCTCGCCTGCCCGTGGGCCGTAACTTCCCACCATGTACGACCCCTTGTCGACTGCAGGAAGACAGAAAACACTCACTCAGTATTTTTTATGAGAACGTGGACTTGAATTACACTGTTTCTAAATTTGTGGAAAAATGATCCAGACATTAACTGAAGACTCATTTGCATGCAGAGGAAACTGCAGCTTGAGTAATGTGGGGTTGCTACGCCTCTTCGTTTTGCTATATCATCAGTATTAGACTTATATCAACGGAAGATTTAACTATGAGGCTAAAGTGAACTTACCCTTTATTCCTTTCCTCATGGTCACATGATGGTACCTCAAGCCAGCAACGATTTCTCTGTTCACCTGCATGCACACACACAGACAGACAACTACATTTTCCGTATATAATATCTGGACAGCAAAAACAGCGCACTGGTGGCGGCCTTTGGAACAAGAGTCTATGCAGTAGTATTCAGGGTATTACAGTATTCCACAGTAGCAAAGTCACGCTGGGATTTATGAGCTATATTACAAGCAACCACCAGAGGGCAGTCACGGTCTATTAGCTTCCCTCTTGCTGGGCTTTCATGGCCTCCATCGCTCTCTATATTTCTACGGTCATCTTTACTTGCACTATAATATGAAGCAGCACTGAAAAGACTCATTAAATATGATAATGGTTTTGTTTGATACTGTGGTTTGATTGTCCAGTACATTTGGGCTTACTCAGCAATCCTCCACTTCCCTTCATCACTTACAGTAAACACAGAACAATCTGTTTATTCATTCCATGCGTAAACAACCACAGTGGTTCGATTCATGTTGTGATGTCCAGTAAGTGTCTGTCCATCCGTCCTTACCTTGAAGTGTATCTTTAGTCTGTATTTCACTCCCTCCTTTAAGGTGAACGTCTTCTCCTTCAGACTGTTCAGGTCTCCTGGACAAAACAACAATACAGCATCACTCATGGTCAACATATGACATCACCTGCTGCTGTGTCTCTGCAGAGATGCGATGATGATGATGACAACAGTGACTCATTGTGTGCTGATCTCACTGCTGCTGCTTCTGCACATGAATCGTATCACACAGCAGGTCTAATTGTTTAGCAGTTGTTAATCATTATTAATAAGTTTGAAAACAAACGGCGAGGTGTTGGCAGCAGCCTCGGAACGAGGCAGGGATAGACCCTCTGTTAGCTCTGTGTAAGCAGCCGCTGCTAGTTTATTAGCTTCAGTTATTAGAGGGCTGGCATAAGTAGTTAAAAACGAAATAAAGATATAAGACAAACCAGATGGGTTCACTTCAGCCAATAGATTCAGAGCAAATAAGATCATACTTGAAGGTTGATGCCTCCCAACACAACTCTGACATGTTTTATTATCCGGAATCGTTTCTTTGTACAAAAAAAAGAAGAAGTTGTTTTTCACTGTCGTCTGGACTCGGTTTGTATTGAAGGGCTCGTTTTGAAAGCACAGCAATCAGAAATGCATTCACTGCCTAATCACTTTATATCTCAATTTAAACCCAACCATCAGTCCTAAGTGGTTCCTAATGGACCGAGGGAAACAGAGGAAGGAGGGGGGGGGGGGGGGGGGGGGGGGGGGAGGGAGGGGGGGGGGGGGGGGGAGGGGGGGGGGGGGGGGAGGGAGAGAGAGAGAGAGAGAGAGAGAGAGAGAGAGAGAGAGAGGAGGTGATCAAGAAGGAGAGAGAGAGCGTTTGGGAATCATTGAGGTGATGACAGCCCCTCCGTCTCAATGGATGTCCCTCTCTCCTCGTCCCCCCTCCCCTCCCACGGACCCACGGACCCACAAACCCACGGACACACGGACAGACGGACAGACGGACACAGCTGATTGTCTGCCAGAAGCTAC
>CAAKHC010010100.1:22841-45555 GCA_901007825.1 Macroramphosus scolopax | reverse complement strand
ACTGGTCAAGTGTTGTTATATATAGAACATTTGAAGCTCTGTCGCTTCTCATTTGAACTTTAAGTTGGTGTAATAAAGCAGCTGTAGAGACACGGACGTCAACAGATCACAGCGGCAGCTGCTCTCAACATGTCAGTTCATCTTCATCTGATTCTCGCTGGTACAGAAAGACTCGGATTACCTCGATCGCAGCCGTTTACTCGACCCACATGGACCCGACACCTTCCTGGACCGGATCAGAAGAAGGACAGAGCAGGATGACTGGCTCTAGGTACAGAAGGTTCTGGGTTCCTTCCCGAGAGACAGACCACCTCCCACAGACCACTGCAGTGATGTTAATTGGACACTAAATGGTCCACAAGTGCTAATGTGTCAGCCCTTTGATTGACTGGCGATCAGTCCAGGGTGATCCCGCCTCTCACCAGCTGTGATTGGCTCTAGCTCCGCCTTCACCGGATAACAAATGGATGGATGTTTTCAACCTCAGCAGCACTCAAAGTACTTTACACTGTCTGTGTGACAGAGTGTGTTGAACTTGCATCAGTGACCCTCATATACGAATCCAAGCAGACAGAAATATGTTCATCCTGGCAGGGTCAAAGGTTAAATGTGTCTGTTGTTTCTCTAGAAATCAAACATCATCGTAGTGTGTAGTTTCTCACAAACCGAATCTGGTTGATGATTCTGCAGAACAACCAAACAAACGACTCCTTTGTCTCGTCAGTGAAACTGAGAAAACCCCCGTGATGCCTCGTCAGTGAGCGGGAAGCGGCTGTGAACGGGCGCATCGCTCTGACAAGCATCAACAGTAGCCTCACTTACTGGGAAAGTACAGTTGCTGTTGCTGCTCGCCGCAGTGAGAGAGACGAGTTTGGTGCCGAGGGAGAGAAACGTAACCACTTCCTGTGTACCCGCTCGCTGTGATTTATTTCATGCACTGACAGACATCTGCTGATTTGCATCCTGTGTTTTCAGTGTTTTCTCACATGGATTAATTTTCACTTCACTTCTTTTGTCTTAACAGGAACAATAAACCTTGAGACTGCTGCAGCACATGATGCTAAACCAGTGGGTGGAGGTGGGGGTGGAGGGTGGGGGTGGATGGGGGGGGTCAGGCTGTGGCTCACAGCTTCACTGACAGGCTGACGTTAACCCCGACACCCCCTGTGATTGTTACTGCGACACAGGTTGGAGTCAGGTGGAGCTCCATCATTGTTCTTCATTGTTCTATGAAAACCTCTGATAACTTCATACTAACAGAGCTTCATCCTGGGATACAGACATGCTCTGTCCCCCCCAATCTGTCCCCGGCTGTCGATGCATGCACCAGCAGGTACAGTCCAGATGATTCACGGCCTCCCCGTAATATAACTACGATGTTTGCAAGTTGTTATTTGTAACTTCACATTCTCTCTCGTGTTTCTTTGGAAAGGACTTTTATTACCTCATACTTTGCACAACACAGCCAAACAATGCACACCGAGTTGGACGTAGGGCAGGTGTATCACACTCACTCCACAAGAGCATCACCTCATGAACATCATGTGTAAATTCATTTCTTTCCTCTTGCACTCCGTCACCCGCAGCAATACGAGGAGCACACAGGTCAGGTTTACAGACAGAAACATTCTACGCTCCGGATCATTCAGGACGCAGTCAACCTAACTTCCAAAGGTCAGACTGTCACAGCCAGTCAGATCTTTGGAAACACTCTGTTGAAAAGGATTTACGATGTGTCGGTAAAGACATGAAGTCTATTTAGAAGCTGTTCACCAAACTCAAACGCCGTCGTGTGTTTGAGGATTACAGGAGCGGTTAAGTTAAGACCTCAAATATCAATAATGAATAACGGGTGGCTAAGAAGCTACAGGTGACCTACGTGTATCTGATAGATAAGAGCTGCAGCGTTCAGGCAGGCAGCAGCTGCCCCGTTCAGCGGGTGGACAAGGCCTCTTCACAAAGCATCAGGGGAGTAATTGCATAGAGCGCTGGGGGACGTCTGCTAGCTACTGAGAGGGAGACCCTTGAAGAGAGCACGGCTGAAGATGCTACCACTCGGCACTACATCCTGTGTGTATTCAGTTGAGTGTATCACTGAACCCAACTACTAAAGACGCCACATAAAGCATGAATAAACAAATCCTCATGACATGTTTGTTTGTTTGTCCGTCCGTCCTGTCAGGAGAACTGGCGGCTTCCTGTCCGAACCTGCGTTACCACCTGGACGTCTGTTTCAGCAGGTACAACTCATTCATTGGGCTCGTATCTGAAACAGAGAGAGATGCAACATCTGGAGTTAGTCCAACCTCCAAGAACAACAGTCCTCCTATCATCTGCAGCAACTCAACCCATCAAATGAGTCTGGAGAGGAAAATAAACGTGTTTTCAAGAAGTGATATCTGCTGAGAAATGAATAAGAACTGGAACACGTCCCATTAACACTCCATGTTAACCTGCAGTCACTTCCCAGATGATATGATAAGAACTGGAACACGTCCCATCAACACTCCATGTTAACCTGCACTCACCTCTGCAATCGTTTCCTGATGTCTTTGATCTGCTCGTTCTTCTTCGTCAAGATCTCCTTCATGTTGCGATAGGCAGCAGTTTGCTGGAACTTCCTGTCCAACTCCTGGACACACAAACATGAACACATGAGAAACCGTCCACAGAAGCCAGATGTCTCAATGGCCTGACGACAGATGTTGGTCACTGCAAACTTGCAGGTCAAAGACCCGATGTCACACCTTCTCTGCCAGGGCCAGCTGCTCCTGCACCCGCAGAAGCTCGTGTTTGGCTGAGATCAGGTTGTCCTGCAGATCCTTCTGGGAGGCAGCGCTGACAGTAAGAGACCTTTCATAGTCGTCCTTCAGAGCCGCCACGGTGTCCTCCAGACTGTTGATCTCCTGGGAGTGAGCAGACAGCTGAAAGGGAGAAGAAGCATCAGATAAAAGTCAGATGGACTGAAGTCTGATCACCTGCAGAGTCTAAACGATCTGTTTCTAGTCAGAGTCACACACATTCATCTAGCTGGATAATCATACCAGTCAAAGTCCAAGTGAGCAATTAAGAGCAAGTGACAGGAAGTCGTTTTGATGTGAATGATGAAGTTTTAACTGTTAACTGTTAAAGGGGACCTCATAAATACAAGTGTCATGTTACACTGCACTACATGTTCATATTTAATGTTTACAAACGTTCAGATACTGAGCCCCCCCCCCTTCTTATGGACGCCTGTGGTGGTAAGAAGGTTTTTTTATGAACCGTGAGTCATACAAAGAAGCTGTCGCGGCATCACAGAATAAAATACTGAGCTGAAAATGAGCAGAACAGCACAGTGAAAACTCAAACAGACACAATAAGGGAAAGTACCTGTTGGTCACCTTGAACCTTCTGGAGGTCTTTCAGAGCTCTCTCGGCCTTGCTCCTCTCGTCAAGTGCACTCATTGCCTGGTGACATTGACAAGAAGACAGTTAGCAGCATTAACAGAAACGTCTACGCATGCTGAACAGGAAGCTGTTTGTACCTGAGACTCTAACGTCCGCAGTCTGGCTTTCAGTTTATCGTTTTCCTCCTGTAATCTCGTTATCTCCTGAAGTATGGAAGACAAGAGGGTATGAGCCTGATAATGGTCTGAACTTCTTCAACTCATCTTCACGTATTTACATCTGATTACCTTGTTGAGAAGTTCAGACACTCCACCTTCATTCAGCGGTGCCAACTTGGGTTTACTCATCTCCTGGTTGATCTGGGAGTGAAGTCAAAACAGTTGTTAGTGGAAACATCTCGTCTGAGCCTCATTGTGGTGCACTTATCTCCATATTATTATTATGACTGTTGTCCTGTTTGTATGACACATTTTGAGAACCGCCACGAAAGAACGAAGACTGATGAGAAGGCCCATTTGTTTCTTCTCTCCTGTGTCACAAAGAATCACGTAATCTCTGCTGATGTGTAACTTCTGAACCGCACAGCTTCGTGTGAACGTCCGACATGGAGAGAACAAACACTGTCAATGCAGTGAAGCGCTGCGCTGCTCTGGTTACTGAAGTCAGCGTAGGTGTAAAGAGGCTCCCGGCACATGATTGATGACTTTGTGTTTGTGCTTGAGCTGCACATTATACTCACCTTATGAGCCGTTTTAAAGTCCGTCTTCTCAAATTCAGCCACTTGTTCCAACAGCTCTCTGCATCCGAGGAGGACGAACAGTAAGGGGATGACAGAAAGAACAGAAAGGAGGGTTCATATAAAACCTCCAGATACAAAATATAACAGAGGTAAAGTTCAGTCGTTTGACAGAAACACTGATTTGACTGATCTGTCAGTTCGGGGCCAAAAGGTTTGATGTTAGTGTTTTTCACATTATGATATTCTACTACTCAGCGGTTTTGGATGTTTGTCAGTTGACGTAAACACCTGAGTTCTTGAGATAAAAACATGCAGGCTTGTGGTGAACAAAAAAAGCTCTCTGAGGAGCTCAAATGTGGTTTTAAAAAGGAGCTGAACGCACGTAAGCTGTTACACAGGGCGTATTCCTTCACTTTAGACACCGTGTCAGTCACGTAGGGCTGAACCCTGCTAGAGAAAACCTTCGGGGCTCGGGGTTTATCCGCCGTTATCCGTTTATCGTGCAGGAGTGTTGAGATATCTGTGATCAGAGTTTGGTAACTGGCATGTTGTTTGTTGAAACATCCTAAAGGATCTTTTTCCCCGTCAGTGTAGTGATGGTTCACAATGTTGTCTGCATTGTGTGTATTAGAGGACGAGTTGCTGTTAATGTTCATCACATTTAGTTATTATTCCCTGACATTAGATCTCATCTCCATTGCATGTCTCAGAATAACTGTATCGTTCAATATTATTAGAGATTCATAAAATATCATTATTCAGAATTTGAACTAAACTTGAAATGAGGTGAAAGTGTGGCAGAAATGATGGTTTCAGGCGAAAAACTGAATGTAGAAGGCTGTGTGGTTTGGTGAAGGACTTTCTGCCGGCGTGTAACATGCAAGAGGCCTCAGCTTCAAAGTGGAGCATGAGCATGCTGCACGTGTGTCATGAGAGCTTCCTTCTTATTGGGATGTGACACTCTGACCACAAGCTAACGCAACATGTCAGGTCATAGATGAATCGTTTCGCCCATCAGATCAAACAAAGTTGTAAAATATTATATTTCATTCAATCCTGTTTGTGTAATAAGATGCGTTTCGCTCAAAAAAAGACGATATGTTTTGGACATAAATTATTCCATCAAGATAAAATATAATCTTTGATGACGCTGTGGGATTATTTTGTACTCCCAGTGGTGCCAGCTGGACTTCTTCACCTCCTGTCAAACTGCTTGCTCTGCTCACCTGTTCTCCAGCTCGGAGATGTCAGACTGCAGTCGCAGGTAAAACTTCTCAGCCTGGGAGAAGAGCTGCCTGAGCAGCAGCACATTGGTGTGGGCTGTGTTGATGAGCTCCATCTCCACCTCTGCACGCACCACCGCCTGCAGCCCGTCCAGCATCTCCTTCACCTCGTCCACTGTGAAGGTTTCCTCCACCAGCCTTCAGACAGACACACAGTGTAGATCCATGAACATAGAAGTTAATATCTACTTCCTGTTACACACTGAAGCCAGGTATGACCAGTCACCTGCTATCTTTCAGCTCCTCGAAGCAGGAGTCCACAGTCTTGAGCCTCAACACCCGCTTTGAACGTGCAAATCGCATGTAATTGATGACCTCGTTCTGATGATGGTCATTACACCCAAATTCAGCCTGCATGGAGACAAGAGGAGATACATTAGCCCAGAAACAACGTAGAGAAAAGATGGAAGGAGCAACAATTAGCCGACTCGCCAGCTTTGGGAACATATCAGGGGGCTTTCACTTGAGATTCTAACTATAGACACGATTACCAACTCGTCTGTGAATGCATATTGTCAAGAAAACAATGCTAGCTTGGACGTTTAGCATTGCTGACTTCTAAAACCAAACAGGTGGCCTTGCTAGCTGTTGTTGAATGCTAGCAGCTAACGCTACTTACCATGGTGGCTGTGGAGCTCACAAGTTAGCTAGCTTGTAGACTGAGCTGATCAAACAGACAACTGGGGGTTCGGCCCGCGGGGAGAAAACAATGCAAGCTAGCTGTTATACTGTTATAACTCTCGTACTTGTAATCGATCAAGGGGTTAAACGGTGGTTATATCATAGCTATAAGCTTATCCGACCGATAGGATAGCCTAGCACCTAGCTAGTGTTTGCCGTGAGGAATTGCCTTGGTAACGGAGAGCAGCGTCATCACCTTGGTTACCGGAGGTGCGTTCAGGGGGCAACGTACAACACGGAAGTTACAAGTTCAGCATAATTAGCCTAATAAATAAAAGCTTGAGTCAAAGTTTTCTCTTTTTTATTCCTTTTATTGTTCAATGAAAATTAAATACGCCCGTGAACTGTTGGTCGCTGGATAGATAACAATCCACTTAGCTGTGATAGCTGACGTTAGTGGTCTTTGATTTATTAGCAATGTGTTAAATTGAATTATAATTCAGAGTTCCTGAAGATGATTTCAGACAGTGATGCGCGGTTTCCTGTCACACATAAGATAGCACATTTTATTTAATATTTATATATTTATATCAGTATTTTTATATAAATAATTGAAGCCCTGGTTTGAGCTGATATTATCGATGTCAATAATAGTCTAATAGCATGATTATGTTATTGTCAAAACATGTTTTAATGTTATTGTGTGTGCCCCCAGTCTTATAATCTCGTACAGGGTCAGAAAGATTTGATTTAAAACTGCTAACAGACATAATCATTAAAATTTTCATTTCTAACTCAATCCCATCAATATTCTGTTAACTCATATGAATTGTGTAAAGATTAAAAACATCTGCAGTTCGTAATTAATCATTGCAAAAATATTAACCCATTCACGATAAACCAAGAAACTAACAATACATATCTGTGGAATGTCCCGGACACAAGAGCGTTAACAATTTAAATATGCAAATATGGATTTAGGTTACCAGTTTGTTCTGTTTATTAATGCATATTATCAATTAGTACGTGGCAGTATTCAGCTAAAGTGATTCTTTTCATTATAAATAATAACAACAGCAAACTAAACTCATTGCCGTGTTGCTACTGGGCCATTTAAAATTTCACAAACATGATTTTCATTTGAATAAAATCAACTGTCAACACATAGTAAATTCCTTCTCTGTCAGCTCAACTAATCAGATTCTACGTGAACCAAAAACTAACATTTTAGAGTTTCTCTTGCACCAACTCCACATGCTCTGTGTCACTGCAGCCCAAAGGATGTCCCGATCCGTTTAGAAGGAGGATCCTAAGAAAGAAAGAAGAAAACTTTGTTCCCTCATGTCTCCCTTTGCTTTAATTGAATTATACTAACAGGCAGCGCATGATTGGTCACCAAATCAGATGCCTCATAACGTGACCAGTGTGTGCTGCCCCGCTCAAGTTCTCTGAGCAACATCAGTCATTCACAGAGGCCAAGATGTTTCCTCTTTACCTTCAATCACGGTGAGTTATTTAACACTTGAGACATGATACAGAAACCACTGGGTGACCACCGTATCCTGGAGGGTTTGGTAATATCTTTTGCTTGTGGTCCTGTATGTCACCGCTGCATATGTTGGTCTCTGCATTGATTTAAGCTTCTATATGCTTGTTACATGCTTGTAATGTGACAGCATGTAGTTTTCATATTTGCAGCTGGTCATTGAACTAAACAAATAAATAAAAGATTAGATTACAGAAGAATAAGGGTAATTGCAAGAACAAAGGTATGCACAAAAAATTGAGCACAGAAATGTGACATATAATGAACAATAGAATTAGAATAAACAGGAAAACGAAAAGTGTAGAAACTAGTTACAGGCTTAAGACAGGAAAACATGATCTTTCATTGGTTATTTACAAACATTCACTGTGTTTAAGGCTACGCTTTTACACTAAAAATGGGTTTCAGTTGCTATTTAAGTAGTTTTCACAGAACAAACCAACACTACTTAACAAATACTAGTGTAAATGTGGAATCTCAGGCAGTTTATTTTAGATATTCAAAACATTTAAATCTCCTTATTTGTGTCTTTGCGAATAAGAAATGGGTTTGTGCGTATGATGGCCTTTCAGCCCCCCTTCAAATATAGTAAAAATGCCCCCCAATTAACAGATATAAAATCCTAAAAAACACATTTGCTATGCTATGACAGGCAGACAACTGTCTGAAATAATAAATTGCATATGTAATCATAGCTAAACTTAACTTATCGATACTCAATCAATCATTCTATCACAGCTTAGTTACCTGCCGGGAATTCACCCATTGACCAAGAACTATGGATGGATGAAGAAAATGAAAACAGCAATACTCTATAATACATAACGTATTGTTAAAAAATAAATGTGAATGACACAATAATTAGGATTTATATCAACGCCTTGTTGTCTTCATGTGGTCCTGTGGTGCAGCACTTGATGAATTGTTGAAGTATTGCTGCATTGGTAGGACAGCGACACTAGAGGGCGCAACAACCTTATCCCTACTCAGAATGTGTCGTTTTAAGTAGTTTGACAGAACTTGAGAGATCTTCGAACTTCCTATCAGATAGCCAGAGGAAACAGGAATACACATGTGAAATTAGAGCAGAACTATGTTCTTCATGTCCGGTTCCATCGATCGGGTACAAGCATTCAAAACAAATCGATTTCCTGAAGAAAAACCCAAATGGAGATTTAAGACCAACGTACACACACTGAACTGTTCCGCGGTCCGTTTCGACTGTAACCATCCATCGATCGAAGACGATCGAACACTGATCCCGGGTCAGGCATCTCCATGACAAACGAATCAGCTGACCGCCGCATGACATGCAGGCCTCGCGCATGCGCAGCGGCACACTGTCTAAGAGGAATATGGCAGCGTCCTGAACCCTGTTTGGGGGAAACGGCGCAACTGAGCACCTTCGGCAACAGAGTGGGAGAACTGAGAGGCAACAGCCGCACGCAGAGGAGGGTGGGGGGTCGAGGGACGTCTACGAACAACATCCGTGTGTGATTTTACAGGTAAACGCAGCCGTTAGCACCTGCCACTGTCTCCTAACCATCCTTCCCCATGTTTGCCTGATTGATCCCCGCTGCTACCGCGGCTTGCTAGCTCTTCAGTACCTGTAATGTGCTAGCTAGCCGCTAGCTTGTGGCTAATCTAAGCCGCAGCTCCCTGTGCTGCATTTGTCAAACAAACAGGGATGATAAGAGTGTTGAGGCGATGAGGTATTTCATTTCAGTTGAATAACACCCAGGAAATGCCGCTGTCGTGGTTGTTATTAGCTATTAAGCGCGTCTAGGCCCACTGCAATGAAGCAGAGTTGAGTGAAGTTAGCTGCTTGAAAGCTACGTAATTAACGTTAATTCTGCTTGTGATGGATTTACTCAGAGCTAGCACACATCCTCTAATAAACTCAGGCCTTTTCCATCAGCTTCTATCTTTATATCTGCATAGAAACATTATAGTTAGCAAGAATGTGGTTCATACAATCGAAATGCAACAATATAAGTTGAAGGAGAAAGTTCCTATCTGGTATATGTATTCATGTAATTGTCAGATACCAAGATAAAATAGCGTAGTTATATGTTAAAGGCTCTTTAAAATATTGCTAAATTCACATGTGGTTGTGAGAAAAAAGTATCTCTGCTGCTGAGATCTTGTCAGTTCATTTATTGCAGATGTTAAGAGAGGGGGGGTGCTGATGTCATGACACATGATACTTTCACCCTTGTACCTTCACTGATGCTGAGGCAGTTGTTCTAGAGAGTTTTAATAGGAGACGGGTGCTCTGTCTTCTCCATGGTTGGCAACAAGTCCAACAATTAGCTGCTTGCACATCATTGAGAGTTGGATCAATATAACATGTTTGACTGTCTGCACAGGTTTCTGCTTCCATCATATGCCACCTTGGTGAAGCGTGGCGGTTATCTGTGTGACTGTCACTGTTGTCCAACTAAAAGTACGACCATTGTCTGTTAGCAGCAGACATAAAACAAACGTATTCGTCAAAGATCTTAAAGTGTCTGGAACCAGATATCATGTAACTGAGTGCTTTGCTCTGGGCAGCGCTTCCTTTCATATGATATCTTTCCTTACTCTGCCGGCCTTCTGTGGACGATGGCTCATTGATGATCTGCATGCAAGCAGGAAGGAGCCGGGAGGGGTTATCACATGACTCAAGCCTGGAGTCACACATCAGGGGAAGATAGTAAAAGCTGCACCGCCCTCTGCAGCAGTAAAGGACACGCTGTGCACCGCCTGCTGCTGACATCCAACGTGCATTGAAGTACATTCTTTATGTCACTAGATGAATGTGTGTCTGGACAATACTTTGCTCTGGCTTGCACGTTTGTTTCTGCAGCTCAGACATCCTGCTGCAGAACAATGAACAGTTTGCACTTCTTCCTGCAAAGTTTTCATTCTTTACTTGTTTTTATAGTTGTTTACTTCTTTAGTCATCACACCTCCTGCTGAATGGTGCCTTCTATGACCTGGCCTTATGTTACTGCTCCATGTTCACTGTGTAATATGGACAGGAAGGAAAACTGGAGTCAGGTTGTTTTTTCCTGGATCCTGGCAGAGTGCTGACACAGGTTCCTCTTGTCTCAGCTGCAGTTGCTCAGGGAATGATGGTAGAGGCAGTTATTTACTGGTTTGTCTTTGGTGTATGTCTTGAATTCATCTGAAGCACTTAACAGTCATACCTAAAGATAATTCAGACATTTTTCATCCTGGGTCCTATCTTCCCACGTCAAAATGATTAGGGGGCCCAGAATTATTGGAATGCAGCAATCACAGGACGCTGCAGGGAAGATGAACACTAAAGTGCACAAAAAGTGTATGTTTTTGCCACTGACAGGGTCAGATCAGCATCTGACAGCATCATAAAAAGGATCCTTCAGAGGTCATCCATCTCCTTTGTAGCTGTAGATAACTAGTGTTTGATGACTCATTGAAAAAATATGTTATCGTTCATTTCCAGCAACTGTATCTGACATCTCCTCACTTATTGTGTGCTTTGCCTGTCTTGCTTTTCATGTCTACTAATGCAGGTAAACACCATCACTGGGTGTTGGATTGTTTCTTCTATTTCACTGGCAGTAGTCATCCAGATTCAGGTGCTCGCTGCTAACGTGATGGTCTGCATGGCGCCGTGCAGGTTTTCATCCATTTGTAGCACAACTAGCTTCAACCTCAGCGTGTCCCCGTCCTCCGGACATCGTCCATGCAGGCTTCGCAGAGTGTTGCACGTCATTTTGAGATGACACAAAGCTGTTTTTGTGACGTCACTCTGTCCCGGACTCTCGTACACTGTTGTCTTCCTGCTGCAGCTCTCCTACCGACTTCACATGTCCATTTTTGTTAGGATCCGATCCTGGAAGACCTGGCGAAGGTTGACAAACACCATAACTGTCCTAAAAGCTTTGTGTGTTGTCCTTCAGGTTCAGTGTTGAGAAGATGGACACTAGTTCATCTCTTCTCCAGGTTCTAGAATGAACGCTGTGTTTAAGTTAGATTATGAGGTTTTTCATTCCAATTATGCGACGACAGTAAGTCCTAACCTCTTTATCTACAGAGGATCAATAGGCCTCCGTGTCTTTGCTCCAGTCTTTATTGACACATGATCAGCTGGTGCACTGTTGGAAGGAATATAAGACCTTTAACTCCTCCCTGCTTCTTGCTGAGCTGGTTGAGGGTTTCTGAGCAGCGTTCATCCTCAAGTGTGACTGTGGAAATGTGTGCATTGAGGAGAGAGTGAGGACATCAGAGAAGAGAGAGGATTATAAGTGGACATCACGTGCTGTCAGCTGCAGCGCTGCCACGGCTGGAGAAGAATCAGTCATGGAGCCATGGACTCTTCATTGCTTGTGTGTCTGAGGGAATGTCTCCAGGGAGTTTTTCTCCCACTGAGCTGTGAAATGTTGAATGACTGTGTGAAGTGTGTGTGGCGGTATACTGCAGTGTGTTACACACACCTCCTGAACAGATGATAATGACTTGTAGACGTCTCTGTGAAGGTTATCTGACTTCTTACAGAGCTCCAACCACGGTGGACACACTTTGATTTTGGGTTGTAAAGGGTCAAGCACCTCGTTGGTTTGCAATGGGTGCAGGACGGGTGTGACACGTGCCGCGGGTCACCATGAAGTACGACGCGGTCGGAAACTGGTGGTAAAGATCAACTGGATCATGATGATCTCAGCTGCTGGTGTGATGATGAACGTGATCAGTGATCAGCTCACAGCTGTCGCTCTGTGGTCCTGTTAGCTGGTGTGATGATGATGAGCGATGCTGATGGCTCTGATGATGTCAGCTTTGCCCGAATCCACAGACTGACCTGGTATTTAGTAGCTGAACGTGTGTGAGATAGTTTTAGTGTGAAACCAATAACACATGAAGCTGTGCAGATCAATAATACAACATGCATCAGTCTTGTCCATCTTATCATCCTCTTCTGCTTTCATGTCTCACCTTCACTCAAGTAGATGAAGATCTGCTCATCTTCCCCGTGTTGAGTTACATGTTGAACGTCTGTGTTGCAGGTCCTGTGAGAAGATGAACGTCATCAAAGACAACAAGGACCTGGCCTGCTTCTACACCACCAAGCACTCCTGGAGGGGGAAGTAAGACCCGACACACCTTCTCACCACACTGATACGCCTCCGGGGCGGCCGAGCGCCGTCGCTTTACATCGTATCTTCATGTTGGTTTTACGAGGCAACTTAAATCTTTGCTGTTCTACATTTGGGAGAATCCTGACTCAGACCTTCTGTTGTGTTGACTTCCTTATCTTATTCAAGGACTACATGTCTGCAGGCCGCTGCAGACGGCTGCAGATGGCGCTCACTCATCACCTCTGTTATAGAATAATATTCATTTATAGGTCTGAGATCGGAAGGGCTGAAGCTTCCCATCAGACCAGCTCCGGTTTGTCTGAGAGCCAGTGGGATCATATTACCAGTACCTGCTGTCTTTGTCCCATTAACTGAGGTAACATGAGTGGGCCAGCAGAGCGTCCAGCCCGTCGTCACAGATTCATCCTGCTAATGCGTCCGAAAGGGACGAAGCGTTGATGGAGAGAACGAGTCCAGACTGACTTTATACGGAACAAGAGGGAGGGCGGTGATTCATCATCTCGGCTGTAGTTACTGCACCACAGAAGAAGCTTTAATTACACTCCTGTCTGATGAGCCCGACGGCAGGTTCAGGCGGAAGGAATAATTAGTTTTCAGAAGTTCAACAGACAGCGTCATCGTGTGCATCAGCTTCTTCCTCCTGCTTCCTGTATTCTGGGTTTCCTCTCCTACCGAGGGGCCTTTCTATTATTCTTTTAATGCAATAGGATCTTTGTCATTGAAGTGTTTTTCTCTTCAAGTCCAACACTTCTCTGTGATTCATCAGAGCCTGAAGATGTAAAGAACAATCCTCACAAGAACGCCCTGATACTTAAAAAGAAACGTTGCTGCAGATGATGAAGAGAGTTTCTTCAGGGATCTGACCCGACGTCGGTTTACATGATCTGTATATATATAAACCTTGTACAGGGAGTCTGTTGTTCTCTCTTCCACCTCTGTAAGTCTCCCTGTACAGTGGGACTGTTGTAGTGTCGTCTTCAGACCGTCTTCTTTGTGAACGTGTCTGTTATGAAGAGAAGAGGCAGTTTGTCAAGAGTCAGATGCAGGAAGTTGCTCAATGTGACACGTTCTGAAACCTCGGACGTGGAAGGAGAAGCTTCGAAACACGACTGTATCTGTAATGTTTCCCTTCGTATCAGAGCTGAAACATAAATCATGATGCTCATCATCATCGCCGCCACGTCACCCCTTTAATGATGACAAATGTATTTAATCCTTTAAAGTCAACCTGCAGCTTCATGCAGTATCATTTACAGGTAATATGAGAAGACTCTGACTTCGTTATGATCAGCTGCTTCCCGTCTCTCGCTGGTTGTCCAGGCGGGGACGTGGGTCTGAGTCTGAGGAGATGTGATTAGTTGAAGAACTGGACCTCATTAGATTCTCTAACTTCTGACAGGATCAGCACCATGTTTTCTCTTCAGCACTGAGATATAGATTAGTATTTAAGGGAAGAAGATTCGTCGAAAAAACTACCAATACATTTGAACATACGGATTCGCAACTTGTTAACCATTCGTCTGATACTCGTGAATGTTGGTGCGTAATTCATTTACCATAGGGGGCGCCACAGAGCCAGACATGTGTGGACAGAGTTTCACAACCGTGTAGGTGCGTATTAACCAATCTATGAAGTGCCAGTTGTGTTGCTGAAAGTGGGCGTGGCCTATCACATATTCGCTAATAGGTCAAGATACCTTTGAATGATGAACTCAGTGGAGACTTCCTGTCTGTCGTATTAAACGCACACACCACATGTCCTTCACATCTGATGAGCAGGTGGAGTATGATGATGAATCCAATGCACACGAGGGCTAACGCTCCCCCACCTGAAGGGACTTTACTCGGCGTTGTGAAGCCTGAAACCTGCTTCCCTTTGTTGAGCATGAACAGAGTTTGAACTTTCGTATTGCAGCTGTATTAACTTCAGTGAGTCCTAAACTCTGTCAGTAGTTAATGACCATGTTTGTGTCTGCATGCTTGTATTACACTCACAGATGTGTAAAGCTGGAGGTCGTGGTGAGTGTATGAAAGCAGGGATCAATGGGGAGGATGCATCAGAATGACTTCATATATATTTAGTATCGTTGGAGGATGATGACTCTGGGATGATCTTCTACTGCAGCTCTGCCTCGGGCCTCTGCATGTCCTGTCTCTCCGTGTTCGTCACGTCCTCCCACAACTAGCTGCCGACATGTCGTCCTCCACCCGGCCTGTTAATGATGTCCGGGCCTGACGTGGATGTGTAGGGCAGAAAGGAGCCCGGTCAGCACGTTCAGTATGCAGGCTAACAGAGGAACGAGGGTGGAGCAGAACATGGCGTACCCACACAAACCTTAACTATTGATTATACCTGATACTGGGAAGATCTCCGTTTGTCTTGTTGGGACGATGGGATGCTGTGACTGTCACCATCCTGAGAGCCACAAGCATCAAACACACCCAGTGTAACATTTAAGAAGACCTTCACACTTCTTTCCAGCTCTGTGAGAAGGTCTGGAGCTTCACCTACATGACGAGCTATCATAGGGTGACCTTGGAGGTTACAGTTGTCTTTAGCATTGTCGCTGCCGCCGCATGATATCACATTAATATATACCGTCATAATGTGTCTTTGTCTTTGTTCCAGGTACAAGCGAGTCTTCTCAATAGGAACTCACGGCATCACCACCTACAACCCCACCACACTAGAAGTAACAAACCAGGTAGGTGTTTGATGTCCTACAGGAAACTCCTCCATGTTGTAGCAATCAGGTCCGTGATGTTCAGGCTCCACCTCTTGATAATGATTCATATTTAAGGTCCAGTTTTTAGAAACCAAGAAACAGCTTGTCTCTAGGATCCCTCACTAGCTCGTACGTCGTGCACAAATCTCACCATGACCCTGGAGATACAGTTCAGATCTCACCATGACCCTGGAGATACAGTTCAGGTCTCACCATGACCCTGGAGATACAGTTCAGATCTCACCATGACCCTGGAGATACAGTTCAGATCTCACCATGACCCTGGAGATACAGTTCAGATCTCACCATGACCCTGGAGATACAGTTCAGATCTCACCATGACCCTGGACATACAGTTCAGGTCTCACCATGACCCTGCAGATACAGTTCAGATCTCCATCGGGCAGCTGGTTTTGTTCCTCCTTGCTGTGTGTGTGTCCTTATAATCCCTGGTTGTCCACAGTGTTCCTGTGGAGCTGCTGCAGGGACTCTAACAATGTGTTCATCTCTTCTTCTTCCTCAGTGGCCTTATGGAGACATCTGTGGCATCGGTCCGATAGGAAAAGGCCAGGGAACAGAGTTCAACCTCACATTCCGTAAAGGCAGCGGCAAGAAGTCTGAAACGCTCAAGTTCTCAACAGAGCATCGGACGGAGCTGCTCACAGAAGCACTGGTGAGGACTCGTTTACTCATGAAGTCTTTATCCAAAGGGACTTAGAGAGGAGGAAGAACACTGAAGGCCAGGACTGACCTCCTGCTCCAGGTGCTTCATGGCTGCAGAAGCTGCTGGTTTAAAGGTTTGCTATGATTGCACGGAGGAGGCAGCGGCTGCAGGTCCGAGGCCTTTGGACTGGCTAGTTAGGAAGGTTATCTGTCCGTCACACTGATGACCTCATAAGTGTTCCACAGGGACAAGTGAGCATCGTGTTCACTATCGTTTAACGTCTTTGTTTCCTGATTATATGTTCTTCCTCGCAGAGATTCAGAACAGAGTTCTCCGAGGGAAAGATCACTGGCAGGGTAAGTACTGATTCAACGGTTGGACAGTACGTGGTGGCGACGCTGTAACCAACACGTCACGACTCTCCTGCAGCGCTACAACTGCTACAAGCACCACTGGAGCGACACGCGCCGGCCTGTGAGTTTGGAGGTGACACCGGGCGGCATCGACCAGATCGACCCCCACACCAACAGGGTGCTGTGTTCCTACGACTACCGCAACATCGAGGGCTTCGTGGAGGTCTCTGACTACCAGGGGGGGTTCTGCATCCTGTACGGCGGCTTCAGCAGGCTGGTAGGTGCTGCTGCTCTTTCCTGTGCTTGTTGTCACATGTGAAACATCAGGGATGTTCTTCACCTACCGTATTGCCTCTTTTTCTCAGCACCTGTTTGTGTCCGAGCACCGGGATGAGATCATCCGAAGCGCCATAGAGCATGCTGGGAACTTCATCGGCATCATGCTGCGGCTGAGGAAGGAGCCCCTGGTCTTCGAGGGTTTCGTTATGGACCGGTTGGGGAAGTACAGCTCAGACGAGAGCATCACATCTCTGGCTGAGTTTGTGGTGCAGAAGATCACCTCCCGCCACCTGGTCAGGACCGCGCTACCTCTCGTTATTCATACAAAGTGAAGTGTGCAGCAGTTTGATCTGGTTAACACACAGAACTGTGAATTCCTCTAGCGTGGTGATGAAACTTGAAGTGAAGGCTGACGTGTGGATGCATGATCTTTATTTACTCTCATTAGCGATGAGGAAGATAAACAGCTTCTCGTCTGCTCCCAGAGCGAACTGGTTGTCACTGTCGTCATGTAATCAGTGTCATGACGGGTGTGTCCTGCTTTGGTGTCCTGCAGGAGCCTGTCAAACGCATCCTGGCGCTGACGGAGACGTGTCTGGTGGAGAGGGACCCGGCCTCGTACAACATCGTCACCCTCAAGCCCTTCGGAGAGGTGAGCGCTCGGCAGCTTCCTCGGGCCATGAATATTTCACACGGGGAATGTTTTGTCCCCGATCACTTGGCTTCGTCCAGTCGGAGAAGATGAATGTTCATTGAGCCGTTACATTATGGATGAGCTGCATCACAGCGAGTTAACGGCTCCAATGGAGCTCAGTGTGTTAAAGCCCCGCCCCTCCTCTCCCCTCAGGTGTTTGCTCTCATCTGTGACGTCGACAACCCTCAGGTGTTCACGGTGGAATTCATCAGAGGCCAGATCAGGAGGTTCTCCTCCACTGAAAGGTACACAAGCTCGATGCCTTTGTTTATATATGAGCACGTTTGATTTGTTCAGTGTCTTACTGTCGTTCAGCTCGTCTACGAGGTCTGAAGTGAAGTCTGTCTGTGCCTCTGCAGGGACTCGCTGCTCGCCAGCCTCCTGGACGGAGTCCGGGCGTCGGGCAACAGGGACGTGTGTGTGAAGATGGCCCCCACGCAGCGAGGGCAGAGGTGGGGCCTCCTGAGCATGCCCGTGGACGAGGAGGTGGAGAGTCTGCATCTCAAGTTCCTGGCTGCTCCCCCCAGTGAGTCTCAGGAGTTCAT
Organism: Macroramphosus scolopax; assembly: GCA_901007825.1. NCBI lineage: Eukaryota > Metazoa > Chordata > Actinopteri > Syngnathiformes > Centriscidae > Macroramphosus > Macroramphosus scolopax. The sequence continues at coordinate 27,592 of CAAKHC010010100.1, read as the reverse complement.
TGGATGTATATATAATGAACGGAGGTTGTTTCAGGTGGATCTAACTGGACCTCTGACAGAGGACGTGTTTGTTATAAACCTGATGTCTTCATTCTCTCATCTAGACGGAAACTTTGCAGATGCAGTGTACCGGTTCAACGCCAACATATCGTACAGCGGCGTGCTGCACGCGGTGACCCAGGATGTGAGTGTGTTTGCTTCCTGTGGGACTGATGCTGTCCATCCTCTCCAGCAGCGCTCACACCCACCCCCCATGTGTTTGTCTCTTCAGGGTCTTTTCTCAGAGAACAAAGAGAAGCTCATCAACAACGCCATCCTGGCTCTTCTATCCCAGGAGGCGGAGCTGCCTTCTGTCAACGCCGAGCTGGAGAGCCACTTCCAGGCCATCCGACGCTTGGTGGCCTCCAAGGCCGGCTTCCAGGCCTTCACCCAGCTGCCCAAGTAAATATGCAGCAGATAGGCGTCTCTGTGTTCCTGCTTGTACTCTTTTAAGAACACGTTTGTGGAGCTGCTGGTAACAGGCATGCTCTGTCATTCCAAGGTCTGGTCAAGGGTCTGGACTCACAGATGCAACGTAAATATGAATCCATACATCTCAGTCTGCCCTGTGTCTGTCTCTCCTTCCTCTCCCTCGTCTTCATGTCCGGCTGGCTGTCAGTCATCCTTCTCTTCTCTCATTGGTTTCATCTTCAGACAGACCCTTCAGGAGGAAGCTGGTCTGTCACGTCAGTCCATCTGTCCGCCTCCATCCGTCTCCAGCTTCCCCTCCTGCCTCTCATTGCATCTCTCTCCACTAACTGCTTTGCTCTTTCTGTTCTTTGCATTCCTGCATATCACACATACCCGAGAGCCTTGTAGTCTTTTTCCCGGGTCACTGAGATGTATGAGAGCCACTGTATATAGTTCTCGTTCCTGTGGAGTTGCAGATGAGCCACAATCGGCTTTCCCGAAAGATTCTTTGCTGGAGTACTTTGGTGTTTCCTCTCGCACGCCTGCAGGACGCAGATCACCACACTCACACAGCCGGCAGCTCATTCGTGCTTTAAGAAAACTCTCGCTATGATGTTCAGTAGTTCAGAGAAACGATTGTGACAGCTGGTGAGCAAAAGAAACAACAAACCACTTGTGAAGCAAGGAACTCTTTGCGTATCCAACCCCTGACCTCATTTGAATAATCCAGTGTTTGTGTGGGTTTACAATCTGTCTCCTACGCTCCTGCATGTTTGAAAGTTAGTAATAAATCTGTGACTGCATGTTTGTGTGTTCCAGGTTCAGGGAAAAGTTGGGAGTAAAGACGGTAAAAGCTTTAAAAAGGAACAACAACGGTGTGACGCACGCTGCTATCGACATGCTCTGCGCGCTCATGTGTGTAAGTACAAACTGAATGTTTCTGTGCACCTTCATTGATCTCCCTCACTGTTCCACTGAGGACCTTTGTCTCTCCGTCCAGCCGATGCACGACGACTACGACCTGAGGCAGGAGCAGCTCAACAAGGCGTCTCTGCTGTCTTCTAAGAAGTTCCTGGAAAACCTGCTGGAGAAGTTCATCACGAATGTGGTACCCGTCAACAGCAGCGTACCTCCATGTATTAGAATAGATGAACAGTTCATGTGCCAGTAACTTCCCCTCTCGCTGCTCCTCTTCTTCTGTGGTGGTGTTGCGTCACCTGACAGGGTTTTTGGCGCCACCTGCTGCTTGTCTTAACGAACTAGCCCCAAATATTCACATTAGAGTTGATGGAAACCCAAATATCACCTGCAAGCTGTTTGTTCCGGCATTTTTCTATTTCTCAAATCTCATCTTTCATTCTTCTTCTTCTTCCTCTTCTTTCTTGCAGGACCATGGAACAGGAGCTCTGGTCATCAGCTCCCTGCTGGACTTCTTAACGTTTGCCCTCTGCGCCCCCTACAGTGAAACCACGGAGGGCCAGCAGTTCGACATGCTGCTGGAGATGGTCGCCTCCAACGGACGCACGCTCTTCAAACTGTTCCAGGTGGGGAACCTCAGCAGGTTACATCAGGAGTCTTCATCCCTGGAGATGATAGTAATGTCTCTTATTGTCCTCCTCCTCCGTAGCATCCCTCCATGGCAATAGTGAAGGGAGCTGGTCTGGTGATGAAGGCCATTATTGAGGTATGGATGAGTGACTGTAGTGATTCAGTGGACGAGCTTCAGGTTTACTGAGATCCAACCAACTCACATTTGTTCACATCCAGGAAGGAGACAAGGAAATAGCCACTAAGATGCAGGAGCTGGCCCTGAGTGAGGGGGCTCTTCCACGCCATCTGCACACGTCTTTGTTCACCATCAGCGCCGATCAGAGGATGCTCACCAACAGGTCCGAGCTCACTGCATATCTTACTTGCATCTTTCATACATGTAAAAGTAGAGATGTGCTTCAACAACGCTGCTTGCAATACTTGTATTCTCTGTTTCCTTCAGACAGCTGAGTCGTCACCTGGTGGGACTCTGGACTGCAGAGAACCCTGTTGCCATGAACCTGCTGAAGAGAATCCTGGTGAGTTAAACACCCGTAAGCAGATGCTCTGAGCACGCCGGGGATTTCCTCTTGCAAGCTGTTTAATCTCCACCCATGTCCCCGTGCAGCCAACAGGCCTGCTGGCGTACATGGACAGTCCTGACCCCGTCCCAGAGAGGGACGTGGATAGAATGCACATCAGAGACAACTTGAAAATCGCCACGGTATCTTCAGAAACAAGCTCAACTCCGAATCTGTGTCAGCAAGCCAGAAGTCTTGCTTTCGATATGATTGTTGTATGTTTCTCTTCCACAGGACTTACTGAACAGAAACAAGGTGCCCGAGTGGCAGCGGATTGCCGGCAAAGCAGCCAAAGAGGTGGAGAAGTTTGCAAAAGAGAAGGCTGATCTGGTACTGATGCACTGGAGAGACAAGATGGGCATCGCGCAGAAGGAGGTGAGCACATCTCCTCTACATGGGGACCGAGCTGAGCTGTCTTCAATGCTTCTGCTGTAGCCGTTTGCTGCTCAGGTGTCCTCAGCTGCTCCCCCTGCTGCTGATGAGCGGTACTGCAGAAGCCCGACACAAACTAAATAACACGCCGTCCCAGCGCTGCAGCTAGTTTGCATGGAGAGCAGTGGCAGCCTGAGCAAACTGTGGTGCTGCCTGATGTGCAGAGAAAATCACATTCATCTCTGACGGGGGACAAATTAAAGGAAAACCCAAACAGGACGTGTCTCAGTGAGGTGTTGCTGTGCCTCCACATAGATTCTTCAGGTCTCTTAAACTGTGCAGGACTCCTTTCTTCCATTAGGACTTCCCTCATCGGGTGTTTGGATGAAGGTGGTGAGGACCTAAAACATACCAGGGAAGTGTCCCCCCCCCCACCAAACCCCAGCAGCACTGAGTTGTTCAGGTTCTTCCTTTAACTTGTCGCCCGTCAGCAGTGTGAGTTGCTTCTTCTTCAGCTAACTTCCATCTCGGTGGATTATCTGAGCACCATCTGTGCTCTTCGATGTGACCATGTAGATGTGAAGGTCTCCTCTTACTGTCAGAGTATCATAGTGATGACGTGATTATCGAAGTGGCCTGTAGTTGATGAGCTGGTGCTGGTGGGTGGAGGTCCAACGCTGCCGCCTGCGCTCCACCTGTACTGTGACCTCAGCAGAGGTCAGGCTGCGGCTTCACCTGTTGGCTGAAGATGATTTGCTGTTGCCACATTCTCCTGTATATTTGTTAGTGATTTACTACCCCAGAAGTACCTGCTGGGTGACCTGTGGTCCTCCTGTTCTCGGAGCAATAATCTCTCTGTGTTGTCTCTGCCCCGACCCCCACCTGTCTGCCCCCCCTTGGTTTCTCTGCTGTCACACAAATGCAGCAGGACAGAAACAACCTGGTAAGTAGGACTGACCAGTGGGATCCGTCCCCTCTTTCTTTACAACCATCATCTCTCCATCTTCTCCCGACACGTTGGGTGTGTTTGTTTAATTCAACTGGGCAGAGAGGTCGAAGGAGCAGGAGGGGAACACGGTTCCTCTCGTGTCTGCGGACCGATGCAGAATAACAAACACCTTTAATTATACCGTACTTTTCGCACTATAAGCCGCACCGGACTATAAGCCGTGTTTGTTTAATGTTTAATTACCGTTATTAAGTCTTCAACTGGTACCATTCAGCAATAGTAGCTACAGAACATGTACTATGCTGTGTAAACTGGACTGTATCACATAGTGTTTCAGACACACAAACTTTTAAACTTTCTACCTTAACCGGCGGCTCCCAGCCACGTACCGGCAGCGATCTACTGCCAGATTGATGCCTTTAATTTAACAGCTGCATCAGATGCATTTCTACGGTTGTTTTCCATAATGACGATGTCTCACAAACTGTCGCGCTCTCGTAATGTCCGTCTGTCTCGCTGTCGTTCTGTCTCTCGTACCACTCGCGGTTCCACTTTTACTTTAGCGCTGTTTTCCGCCTCCGGAGGACTGTAACCAGTAAAATCCATAGATTTGGGATTTCCCCGATCGGCCGTTAGCTGTAAAAATCCGTAGATTAGCCGCACCGTTATATAAGCAGCAGGGTCGAAAAATGCGGTAAAAAGTAGCGGCTTGTAGTCCGAAAAGTACGGTAGTAAATGAAATGACTTCTGATGAGTGATCTGTCCTGGCTGTTTATCTGCAGCTTAACTTAAATAGATTTCAGGGTTTAATGACGTCAGATTATTGATAACTATCATAAATATTATTGTGGAGCTGTAAACACGGTTCA
>CAAKHC010010100.1:1566-22821 GCA_901007825.1 Macroramphosus scolopax | reverse complement strand
ACAACCATCATCTCTCCATCTTCTCCCGACACGTTGGGTGTGTTTGTTTAATTCAACTGGGCAGAGAGGTCGAAGGGGCAGGAGGGGAACATGGGTCCTCTCGTGTCTGCGGACCGATGCAGAATAACAAACACCTTTAATTATAGTAAATGAAATGACTTCTGATGAGTGATCTGTCCTGGCTGTTTATCTGCAGCTTAACTTAAATAGATTTCAGGGTTTAATGACGTCAGATTATTGATAACTATCATAAATATTGTGGAACTGTAAACACGGTTCAAGTCTCCCCAGGATTGAACAACACACCCAGTCATTGGATCCCATCCTGGTGTTTGTGTTTCAAGTCTTTGTTTTCTTCTGTTTGTCCACTTCGTTTGTCTCTTTGTTTCTAATACTCCTACTTCATGTTCTCGTCTTCTTCTCTGGTGCCACTAACGAAACGTTCGTTGTTCTCCTCTCTTCACGTCTCCTCGTGTCATGAGCTGGAAAACAGAGGTCACTACTGTTGTAAATGACAACCACCGGACGCAGCTCTCCAACGCTCTGTGTTCTAATTTCAGAACCCGAATCAAAAGCCCGTCATCCTGAGGAAGAGACGGCAGAGGATAAAGATCGAAGCCAACTGGGAGCTCTTCTACTACAGGTACCGTCACGCCTCCTCCTGCCTGTGGTGACCTGTTGACCTGCAAGCAGATGATGCTGATCCTCAGTTTACTACCAAACCTCTGACCGTAGAGACTAATCCATCGCTGTGTTCTGAAGGTTCCAGCTGGACCACGCACGCTCCAACCTCATCTGGAACCTGAAGACGAGGGAGGAGCTGCGGGACGCTCTGGAGGGGGAGATGCGGGCCTTCAGCGTGGACCGCGAGCTCGGCAACGCGACCGTCATCTCCTGGAACCACCAGGAATTTGAGGTTTGGGAATATTCAGGGTTCATATGGTCCCGTGTTAAAGGCCTGGACACGTTCGGTCTGGATGCAGCTCATGTCGACGTCCGTCTGTGTGTGTGCAGGTGAAGTACGAGTGCCTTTCAGACGAGATAAAGATCGGGGATTATTACCTGCGCCTGCTGCTGGAGGAAGATGAAAACGAAGAAACCAGTGGCATCAAGAGATCGTAAGACAAACAATCCGACCAACTCCTCTGTTACTTCCATCCTGCACCGGAGCCGAAGAGACGATTTCTGTTTCCCCCTTTGTGTCTTGTAGGTACGAGTTCTTCAACGAGCTCTACCATCGCTTTCTGCTCACACCCAAAGTCACGATGAAGTGCCTGTGCCTGCAGGCTCTGATGATCGTCTACGGGAAGTGTTTCGAGGAGATCGGCCCGTTCACAGACACCAAATACATCGTGGGCATGCTGGACCGCGTGAGTGCAGGCAGCCGGTCCTCTGTTAGCATACCGACAACGGCCGGTTCACCTTCTTACTAACACCGGTGTTTTTACAGTGTACAGACAAGCTGGAAAGAGACCGACTCATCCTCTTCCTCAACAAACTGATCCTCAACAAGGTGAGTTAGAAGGGCTGCAGCAGCTGGTCCTCACTGTTAGGACCAGTCCTGAGACCAGACCTGTCACCAGTCCTCCTCTAACAGTGTCAGAACACAGAGACACCAGTAGAGGGTCATGTCTCTCCTGATCAGCCACCAGTAGAGGGTCATGTCTCTCCTGATCAGCCACCAGTAGAGGGTCATGTCTCTCCTGATCAGACACCAGTAGAGGGTCATGTCTCTCCAGATCAGCCACCAGTAGAGACCATGTCTCTCCTGATCAGCCACCAGTAGAGGGCGACCAAGTCAGTCAGTTGTGTCTCTTCACGCTGGACATTCATTAATCATAAGTGTCTCTACATATTAACAAATATGTTTTGTGCTGCAGAAAAATGTGAAGGAGGTGATGGACTCGAATGGCGTGCGCATCCTGGTGGACCTGCTCACCTTGGCCCACCTCCACACCAGCAGAGCGATGGTGCCGCTGCAGGTAGACGCGAGGCTGCAGCTTCCTGTTCACAGTCACATGCTTCTGCAGCTCCCTTTGTGTTAGATGCATTTACTTCATTAACAGACGCCATCTTTGTTTCCACAGTCTAACGTTCTGGAAGCATCACCGGACATGAAGAGGGAGAGTGAGAAGGAGTGGTACTTTGGTAATGCAGACAAGGAGAGACGAGGACCTTTCAGTTTCGAAGAGGTACGTCCATCAGGACCGTCACGTCTGAACATAGAATCGACTTGAGAAACACACGGTCTCATCACCTTTTACTCTCTGCTCTCCAGATGCAGGAGTTCTGGAGCACCGGCGTCCTGACGGCGAAGACGCGCTGCTGGGCTCAAGGGATGGACGGCTGGCGCCCCCTGCAGGCCATCCCCCAGCTGAAGTGGTGCCTGCTGGCCTCGGGACAGGCGGTGATGAACGAGTCAGACCTGGCGACTCTCATCCTGAACATGCTCATCACCATGTGCTCGTACTACCCCAGCAGGTGGGAACCACACACACCTCCGTCAGCTAGTCTTTGGTTGCAGTGTGAAGATCATAACAAGAGGTTCATTGTGTTTCCCAGGGACCAAGACAACGCCATCATCCGTCCTCTACCGAAGATCAAGAGGATGATCAGTGACAACGCCTGCCTCCCTCACATCGTTCAGGTACTTCAGTTTCAATGTGACATCTTTGAACTAAACAGACTGACGATGCTGACGGTCTCCGCTGTCTTCACCAGCTGCTGTTGACCTTTGACCCCATCCTGGTGGAAAAAGTAGCCAACGTTATGTACCTGGTGATGCAAGACAACCCCAACCTGCAGCGCCTCTACTTGACCGGGGTCTTCTTCTTCATCATGATGTACACGGGCTCCAATGTGCTTCCTGTCGCAAGGTGAAGACGTGTAATAATAATGAAGTTTGTTTGTGCATCACATCAGGACCAGCTGAAACTAAACCCCTCTCATGGTTCCAGGTTCCTGAAGTACACTCACCTGAAGCAGGCCTTCAAATCGGAGGAGGTGAAGTGTGTCACAGATTACAACACATGAAGAATCCAAAGCTGTTCTGGAGCTGACGTGTGTTTGTTCCCTCCAGTCTAAAGGTCCGGACATCGTGCAGCGCAGTGTTCTGGGGTCGGTGCTGCCCGAGGCCATGGTGTGCTACCTGGAGAACTACGAGGCCGAGCGCTTCTCTGAGATATTCCTCGGAGAGTTCGACACCCCCGAAGCCATTTGGAGCAGCGAGATGAGGTGATGGAAGTGTCTGATTAGTCTGTTTGTGAAAGGCAGTGCAGGGAGAGATGTCGCAGCGATGAAGGTCGATGCTCGGTTGGTCCAACGGTTCTTCTGTTTCAGGCGGATGATGATTGAGAAGATAGCCGCCCACATCGCTGACTTCAGCCCGAGGCTGCAGAGCAACACGCGGGCGCTCTACCAGTACTGCCCAATCCCCGTGATCAGCTTCCCTCAACTGGACAACGAGCTCTTCTGCAACATCTACTACCTCAGACACCTGTGCGACACCACCCGCTTCCCCAACTGGCCGATTCGAGACGCTGTACGCCTTTTTCTTTGTATTATGTTTATGTATTCAAGCTTGGACTTTCTCATCAAGAAGTTTCCTCTAACGTCTTCAGGTGAAGCTGCTTAAAGACACTCTGGAGGCCTGGAAGAGGGAGGTGGAGAAGAAGCCTCCTTCCATGTCTGTGGATGATGCTTACGAAGTCCTCAACCTCCCCAAAGGACAGGGGCAGTGAGTTTATACATCACTTCTCATGACCTCCTTCAATCAGCTGGATCAAAAAACACGTGGCGGATTGGTATTTCTACATAATATATATATATAAGTATAACAAGCTGCTTTATGTCTAAAGGCACGAGGAGAGCAAGATCAGGAAAGCCTACTTCAGACTGGCGCAGAAGTACCATCCTGACAAGAACCCAGAGGGCCGGGTGGGTGGTCGCGTTCTCTCTGACACCTCGTACCATGACACACACACCGTTATTTATTCCAACTTGTTGAATCTTTCAGGACATGTTTGAGAAGGTCAACAAGGCCTACGAGTTCCTCTGTACAAAGTCTGCACGGATCCTGGACGGTCCCGACCCGGAAAACATCATCCTCATCCTCAAGACCCAGAGCATCCTCTTCAACCGACACAAACAAGGTGTGGAGACGCAGCTGTGTGTGTGTGTCGCATTGTAACTTCGTCTGACTTCATGTGCTGAAAGAATCTATATATATTCAACTCCTCTTCACTTGGAACAGAACTGGAACCCTACAAATATGCCGGGTACCCAATGCTCATCAAGACCATCACCATGGAGACGCAGGACGATCAGCTCTTCTCCAAGACCTCCCCTCTCCTCCCGGCGGCGACCGAACTGGCCTTCCACACGGTCAACTGTTCGGCTCTGAACGCCGAGGAGCTGCGCCGCGAGAACGGCATCGAGGTACGCGCCCGTTCACTGCTACGGTCGTGTGCTGCGTCGCTGACCTGTGATGAAACAATCTGTTACCTGTGAACCCTCAGATGCTGTTGGAGGCTCTCTCCCGGTGTGTCGCCGTGCTGACTGCGTCCAGCAAGGCCGACGACATGGCGGTTCAGGTAGAGTGATGATCGCTTCCTCCAGTGTTCAGGTGGCGGCTGTGCTGCCTGATTTCTTTTAACACGCTTCTTAAAAATGTTGCAGGTGTGCGGGCACATCTGTAAGTGCTACAGCGTCGCCGCCCAGTTTGAAGAATGCAGGGAGAAGATCATCGAGCTGCCCAATATTATCAGGGACCTCTGTCACATTCTGTTCTATGGAAAGGTACGGTGTTCTTATACCTCCAAGTGTTCTGATGGACTGTGACAGCCGCTGTAGCTCCTTCAGAGACCTCAGTGTTTGGTATCTAACTCTGTCGCCCCCCCAGGGTCTCCCCAAAACTGCAACCCTGGCAGTAATGTGCATCAGCTCCTTTGCAGTGGATTTCTTCCTCCAGACCCACCTGTACCACGCTGGCGTGCTGTGGCACCTGCTGGTCAACCTCTTCAACTACGACTACACCCTGGAGGAGAGCGGCGTGCAGACCAGCCAGGACACCAACCAGCAGGAGGTCGCCAACAGCCTGGCCAAGATCAGCCTGGTGTCCCTCAGCCGTCTGGGGGGTTACGTCCAGACGCAGCACGCCCCGGATGGTAACAACCTGGTGCCAGAGACCAACGGGGTGGAGGGCACACCCCCAGAGAACCCCACCATCCGCAAGAGCCTAGCTGCCATGTTAACGCCGTACATCTCCAGGAAGCTGGGACAAGGATCGCCTGCGGAGGTCAGTGGAACCGGTGGACCGGAGGGGTCGTCATCATCAGCCGTCAATCACACCTGACTCACTTTATTATTCTGTGCATGAAGGTCCTGAAGGTGCTGAACAGTAACTCTGAGAACCCCTACCTGATCTGGAACAACGGAACGAGAGCCGAGCTGCTGGAGTTCCTGGAGCATCAACAGGAGGGGAACATCAAAAGGGTGGGGGGGCATCGACACAGTGACACGGACACTCAGCCGGGTTACATCTCAACTCTGCTTCTGCTCTTTCATCAGATATTTTAATTTCATGCCATCTTCTCCCAACAGGGTGAAAGCGATGAGAGCTTCGGTGCCGAGTTCATCTTCAGCGATCACAGCAAGGAGCTGATAGTTGGGGAGATCTTTGTCCGGGTCTACAACGAGCAGCCAACCTTCCCTCTGGAGGTGAGTGAACAACAACAGGAGGATCAGAGGCGTCCAGCCCTCCAAGAACGCTGCAGGGATGTCGGCCAGCGGTTACTGTCTCCACGTCAACTAGATCAATGCTCCTCACTTTGAATCCACTGTCCCTGCGATGCCTTAATGCTCGTCACCCTCCCTGTGTTCAGTTTCCCAAAGCGTTTGCTGCCAGTCTGCTGGACTACGTCGGCTCTCAGGCCCAGTACCTCCACACGCTGCTGGCCATGAGTCAGACCAACAAGGTGGAGTCTCAGCAGCACGCCGAGAGGCTCCGCTTCGCTGAGATGGCTTTAGAGGCTCTTCGCAATGTCATCAAGAACAACCCAGGTGAGACGTGACGCTGCTTCTGCTCCGGGTTTCTGTGTGAAGAAGAGATGAGGTGCTGAGTGATGAGGTTCATTCTCTTCATGTGGTTACAGGCTCCGAGTCCGAGTGCATCGGACACTTCAAGCTGCTCTTCTCCTTGTTGCGGGTTCACGGAGCCGGCAGGGTGCAGCAGCTGGTGTTGGAGGTACGGTCCACCTGTTGTTGGTCTCTGGGGGAACCTCTGGGGAACCTCTGGGGATCCTGACGCCCCTAACATGAGTCCTGTTGGTTTGCAGGTGGTGAACACTGTGACGTCAAACCAAGAATGTGTGAGCAACATCGCTGAGTCGCTGGTGTTGTCCAACCTGCTGCTGCTGCTGCATTCGCTCCCCTCCAGTAAGAAGACTCTCTAACACGACTCACCACGTGCTTAGTAAGTGTTATATTTCATGATGTCGTGTGGTGTCGTCTCTCAGGCAGGCAGATGGTGTTGGAGACGCTCCACGCACTCACCTCCAACACTAAGATAGTCAAAGAGGCCATGAATAAAGGTTTGTGTAGTTCTACTGAACGCTGCTCCACATCTCTGTGATACCTGAGTGTTTGGATGCTCATGTGACTCCACCCGTTCCACAGGGGCTCTGATCTACCTGCTGGACCTCTTCTGTAACTGCACACACCCGCAGGTCCGCACGCAGACAGCAGAGCTCTTCTCCAAGATGACCTCGGACAAGCTGGTCGGGCCGAAGGTCAGTGTGGAGAGAATCCCCTCCACAAATCCCACATACACAGCAGCTTTGACTGTTTGCTTGCCTTCCCTCCCCGTCAGGTGCGGTTAACACTGATACGTTTCCTCCCGGGCGTGTTCATGGACGCCATGCGGGACAACGCGGAGGCAGCGGTGCACATATTCGAGGGGACGCACGAGAACCCTGAGCTCATCTGGAACGACGGCTCCAGAGAGACGGTGTCCACCACCGTCCGGGAGATGATGCTCGAGTAAGACGGGACAGTGGTGAAGAAGCTTTGAGATGTTGAAGCATCGCAGACGTTAAATATGAATGCTTTTTCTCTTCCAGGCACTTTAAGCAGCAGAAAGATAATCCCGACGTTAACTGGAGAGTAAGTGCAGTCACGTCTTGTTGTTATTTTTTGTCTCTTTGCTGCTGTAATAATGTAAATTTCCCCGTCGTGGGATGATTAAAGGCTTTCTGATGCTGATTCTGGTCGTGTCCCAGTCGGACACAAACACACTGCACGTGATCTAACATGAACATCATCTCTTGATCTGTGCATTCAGCTCCCAGAGGACTTTACAATGGCCTACGGAGCCGGACAGGGTGAGCTGGAAGTGGGCGGAGTCTTCCTGCGCATCTTTATCGCCCAGCCGGGGTGGGTGCTACGCAAGCCACGGGAGTTCCTGGTGTCCCTCCTGGAGACGCTGACGGAGCTGCTGGAGAAGAACAACCCCAACGTGAGCTGGCAGGGAACCGCACGTCATTTCATACCTTTCACACACCATCAGTTCCACTTCTGACGGACTCCTCTGGTCCCCTGTAGGGTGAGGCCCTGGAGACGGTTACCACGGCAGCAGTGTGTCTGTTCAGCACGCAGAGCCAGCTGGCCGATCAGGTTCCCCCCCTGGGTCACTTGCCCCGTGTGTTGGCTGCACTCAACCACAGGAACAACGCCGTGCCAAAGAGCTCCATCCGCCTCATCCATGTGCTCTCTGATAACGAGGTACCAGTTTCCATCTTCTCTGAGCCATGACGGCCGTGATGAGTTCTGAATGTTCACAGCACTGATTCTGGGAGTGTAACGCTCCTCTTTGCATCATTAACCCAAACTGTTTTGCAGCTCTGCGTACGCTCCATGGCTTCTCTGGAGGCCATCGGCCCCCTCATGACTGGAATGAGGTCGCGTGCCGACATGGCTGGGCTGGCTTGCGAAGCTCTGAACCGCATGTTCCAGAAAGAGCAGACAGAGCTTGTGGCTCAGGTAAACAGGCGTCAGTGTTTATGTTCTCATGCCGTGTTGGGTTACTGCCTCGATAACGCCGTTGACTTGTGATCAGGCTCTGAGGGTGGAGCTGGTTCCATACCTCCTGAAGCTGCTGGAAGGGGTCGGCCTGGAGACCATAGAAAACCCCTCAGCCACTAAGGCCCAGATTGTAAAGGCTCTGAAGTCTATGACTCGGAGTCTGCAGTACGGAGAACAGGTACACACCATCTACTGTTGATTACACATGTGATAGGAGTCAGGGTGTCGTCTGATTGGAACTTCTCGCTGACCTCTGTGTCTCCAGGTGAATGAGATCCTAGCCAAGTCCTCGGTGTGGAGCGCATTCAAGGACCAGAAACATGATCTGTTCATTTCAGAGTCTCAAACCGCCGGTTACCTGACAGGTATGAGATCAACCTGCTCCTCATCACCCTTTAACAATCAAAGCTGTCAGTACTTATAGATCCTCTCTGAGCCGATTCTTAACGCTTCGCTTTATCCTGAGAAACACCTTCTGGCTGACTCCTCACTTGTGCTTTAAACCCAGCGACCCTGTTCTCTCTCCACATCCCTTTAATTTCCTGGCTCTGCCTTTCCCTTCCTCTTTGTCCTCCACGTTTCCTCCTCAGGGGTTTCCACTCCTTCTCTCCTGGCCGCCAGCAGCCCCCTGCGAGGCGGGCTCTAGACTCCTGAGCTGGGCCCTCAAAGCCCTCCTCTGTTGCTCTAATGCAGGTAGACTCTGACCTCACTCCTACTGCAACTCCTCGCCTCTGACCCTGGATGTTTGTTCCACTCTACATTCCCATCTTTCCATTGTAGCAGTGCTGAGTGTCACATCAACACCATCTAACAACTCTGTTGTTCACAAATTAACAAACAAGCCCCCGAGTAGAAGTTAGGAGAGAAAACTGACGATCGTAGATGAAGGTGATTACTGTCCTTTGTGATTTGATTTCAGCCACCATAGCTGATCGTGGCCACTCAAAGAAAGACCTGTGACTCTGCACATGACGGAAGCAGCTTGCCAGTGCCTTGCTACAAATGGGCACTTAGTTTATTTTTGCTACGTACAGCAAGCCGGGTTGGAAGTCAGGAACCGCAGAGCATCCGGTCGATTTTCAAAATAAAACACCCCGGCATCACTAGTAGGTCGCATCACTACGTCAATGTGATATCAGGCGGCACCAGGAGACCAGTCGACACATCAGAAGACTTTGAACATGGATGATGAGAGGCTCTTCTTAAGTTAACTTTCATAACCATGAATGTCTGTCTCAGACCTAAGTGATGATAGTGATGTAATGATCAGAGCTCCACTCCAGACTCTGGTTTCAAACGACATCAGTAGAACAATACGGCAGTTCCACAGAAGACAGGAAGTGGTGTCGGTTATCCGGATGTTATATACAGTCTATGAATATCTCCATCGATGTCCGTATGAGCTCGTTTCCGTCTGTTTTCCACTTCATTAATGCTAAACGGCACTTTTTCCTCATTGTTTTAAAGTATCTTGTAATGGAGTGACAGATGGAACATTGCCGTCGCTGTAGAGATGCGGTCCGTCCGTACACAAGTTCATCACCGTAGCTCACGTGCGGCGCTCCAGCTCGCAGCCACCTGAACCATGTCTCACCCATCTTCCTGTCCCCTGCAGGTCCAGGAGTAGCAGGCTACCTTACAGCAGGAACTGGTACCACAGTGATGCCCAGCGTCCCACCCCCTGTGGACAACGACATTGGAGACCAAGGCTGACGGACACGCGCGCACACACACACACACACACATGCACACACGCACACACACAGTCAGGCTCAGGCACCCAGGCTGCCCTGCAGCTTCACAGCCGCAGCTCAGAGGGACTGTTCACCTCCCAGACGAGGACACGGAGAGAGAGAAGGGCGTCACAGACCGCCCCCCAAAATCTCTGCGGCGCCTCCCCCATTGTCACTCTCCTCTCCTACTCCCAATAGCACTCAAGTCTTCATAAATATGTTGAAATTGTTTTAACAGATGACCACATTTGTTTTGTTTCTGTTCTTGTTTCTTCCAATGACACACAAGAGTTTCCTTTTTGTATGAATATATTTTTTACTCTTTTTTTTTTTTTTCTCTTCAAGGGGAAAGACATTAGAACATGATGATGTTATAAATGATCTTATTCCTCTTTATCTTATCATGATTGGCTGTACATGCCCTTAGATCTTTGTAACTGAGGGCAGTTTGTGTGTCACATCTGCGCACTCAACCTCTCCACTGCCTCCATCAACGTGTCATCTACTGGACCACACAGTGGACCTCGGTATTCAAATATGTTCAAGTAGGAAATCACAAAACAGATTTCCTCTCCAGTCGGTTATTTCTCTGCTTCTGCCTAAATTCTAAAATTAATTTTCCTCCTCCAACCCAGGATGCAAAAAGCACTTGAATATTTCATGTTGATTAAAAACCCGAAAAGAGATTCTGATAAGAGACGACCGATGACGTTGGCTAATTGTGAATCTGTGTGGAAGACTTGTGCAATTTGTGAGATGTTCAATGTAATATTACGTATATAAACTTTCTATATTGAATGTACATTAAAAAAAATAAATCAGTCGCACTTGTACATAAAATTTTAAGAATAAAAGGGAAGCCACAGTGTTGTTCTTTTGTATTAGTCTTTGTCAAAGCCACTGAGGTGTGTTCACCTGTTCACCAAGTTTGAGGTTAAATATACAGTATATGACACATAATATATATATCTTCTAATTTCAAACAAACTGTCCTTATAAAAAACATTTTTTATGTGAATTCATGAAAGAACCAAAGGTACATATTAAATGAATTGCTCCTTTTAGTTGTCACCTCTTAAGCCTGGGCTAACTATCTTCACAAATATCTGATTTATCATCCTGACCGATGTTATTTCTGAAGTTAAATAGTGACAAATATAAAAGCTAACTGGCTAAATCTGACTTTAGGTTTGTGTAGATTTTATAGACCTACATGATATCAGAAATGCAGGATTTGGTGCAATTAACCACAGGCAAGGCAATAAAATGTACGAAAACATTCAAACAGCACTCAAGACAATGAAATAATTTAGATGTTATTTATAGTACATGGACATTAAATCAGTTCAATGCAACGGCAAGAAGTTAGTATACATATGGTTTATTGATTTCTATTATGCCTTTAATATTGTATAATATAATCGATTTATTGAATGTTTAGTTTGCACGGATCTTCTAACCAACGGACTCCCGACGGTCGAGTTAGCGTGTAACACCGGATGTTGCGTCGTTGGCGCGAATGACAACAAGAGAAAACTCTTTCGCCAAACTCTAATTATTTATTTATTATAAAAATAAACAATATTGAAATATTACTTTTAATGCGAATTACCGGTATTTTATGATAACATGAGCTCAATCCTCGGAGATGTTTTAACGTTGTTTTATGCTTCTTCAGATGCTAGCTAACCGGTAGCGCTATTTTCAGGTTTAACAGATGACGTTAACCTACAACTATTACAGACTTCAGTTAACTTTGACAGTAACCAGTTTGTTTCTTTCTTGGCTCTATAATTCCCTTGAACTAATCCGAATTCATATTGTGTTCTCCTGCCATAAATATACCTTCCATGTGGATTTATTGACGGCTTTCATCTCATCAGGAGGAAGTGAGTAGCAATCAGATTCAGTTAGCTAACGTTAAAATTAGCTTGTTTTAGACGTAGCAGAAGAAGGTTGAACTTGACTTTTATAACAGTGAGATATTTGTTTTGTAAAAGATCGAATGCAGCTTTATTAAACTGTAAACTACGTGCTTATTAACACAGAAGAGGCTGACGTCACTGACGCCGTTCCAACAGTTCCGGGTCCAACATGTCCAAAGGAGACAAGGAAGGTTTCATTGTGAAGTTTGTGGAAACTAGAGGACAGAAAACAGAGCATGCCGCCAAAGCTTATCAGGTAAACTATTATCTTGCTCTAATCTTTCAGGTATTTTAGTGTCACGTCCTTACTGACTCTTCTGTTTGTTTTACAGGCGATTCTTGAGCTTCAGTCTGAAAAACACTTGAAAAGCATCAGCGAGGATGCTGTTCTGCAGATGAACCAGAAGGACAAGTCTCTGTTTGTCCTCACTAGCTTCTCCTCTCCCGCTTTCCAGCACTGCAAGAAGGTCTAATATTTCTCTTGTTTTCAAAACTAGAATGCTGACGTTCACTAGAAGTTGTGAAAAACTGTCACAGGGTTTAATTCTTGTCTTCAGCTTGGCTGCCGGGTCGTGAGTCCGCTGGTGGTGCTGTACTGCCTGCAGCAGCAGCGATGTGTCCCCAAAGCAGAGAAGCCAGTCTATAACATGGCCATGGCCGACGTCACTATTTCCTGCACCAGCCTGGACAAAGCGACACGGGTGAGTTCCTTGGACGTCACACACATTATGGAAGATATATTCAAGAGATAAAAACAGGAAGTAACATTCATAATCACAAGGATGTTCTGTGATACGTCTTCTATATGTTTGTGTCTTTCCCTCTGTACAGACGGAGGTGATGGATCTGGTGCAGCTCATGGGTGGACGCATCTATCTCGACCTGAACGTGTCTGTCACACACCTGATAGCCGGAGAGGTGGGCAGCAAGAAATACCTGGTAGCTGCCAGTCTGAGTAAACCCATCCTGCTGCCCACATGGGTCAGAGCTTGCTGGGACAAGTCTCAGGACAGGTACTCTCATCAATGTGTTTGATGTACAACAATATAGTTTTATTGTAAGTCATTTTTGCCAAATGAACAACCAGTATTTGTTTTGAGAAATCCAGTAAATACTTCCAAGATTAAATTGTTATAAGGTATTATGACAATATAATACTGATGATGATGACTAAACGAAGCCTCTTCAGATGTACAGTAAATGATGATAAAGACATCTGTCTGCCTCCTTCAGTCTCTTCAGGTACACAGACCTTCCAGTGGAGGACCATCTGTGCCCTGTGCTGCAGGGCTGCACTGTTTCTGTGACCGGCCTCTCCAGCACTGAGCGCAAAGAGGTGCAGCGTCTCTGCGAGCAGCACGGAGGCAACTATACCGGTCAGCTCAAGATGAACGAGTGCACGCATCTCATCGTTAGTGAACCGACAGGCAAGTCAGGAGCGATTAAAGCCGATTCTCTACCCATCTACATTTTACCCTGCTGCTGCCACAATCATCATTAGCATCTGTGTTTGGTTGCAGGTCAGAAGTACGAGTGTGCACGGAAGTGGAATGTGTATTGTGTGTCTCTGCACTGGCTGTTTGACAGCATAGAGAAAGGCTCCTGTCAGGATGAGAGCAGGTACACTGTAGAGCGTAACGCAGCAAAGACAACTCGGCCGCACACTTCTACCCCGACTGGCACCGGCAAGAAGGAGGGTGAGTCTCAGCCTGCTGGTGCACTAGTTCACTATGTTTAATCATCACATTAGCTTCTTCACTGAGGCACACGTGTTACTGATTATTGGATTATTTTGTGTGTGATCTCCAGAAGGTCCATCTCTGCTGGGTTTGAGCAGCATCTCTGTCAACGCCAGCATGACGGTGAATGACACAGCCGTCACCAACGTGACCATCAGCCGCCTGGAAGCTCCTGACCCGGTCGACAGTCTGGATCTCACGGTGTGCCCGGCTGACGACATCCTGGATGGTTGTAAGGTAAGTAGCTGGTTTCCATTCGGGTCGTCGAGGTGAGACATTATCAAGACTTAATGTTGTTTAATGTTGTGCAGCTGTATCTGTGTGGCCTGCCGGGGAAGAAACTGGAGAAGCTGCGGCGTCTAGTAAACGCCGCGGGTGGTCTGCGCTTCAACCAGCCCAGTGAAGAACTCACACATGTGGTCATGGGAGAACCGGACCAGGACCTCAAGAGTTTTCTCTCCAAAGCAACTCATAGGTCTGAACTGCAGAGTTTATTTGTTATCTTCATTGCGTCCTCTGTTGTGCATGAAGAATGAATTCCACCTCGTTACCACAAGTTTTCGTCGCTCTGAATATGAACCGTATGTATAGCCTGTAGTTCATTAGTTTAACCTGAACGGTGGGTTCGGTTTACAGCTTTATATGTAGCCACAATAGAGTAAAGACAAGCCTGCAGATCACACAGAACGTGGAGACGTCACTGTGAAGGCAGGATGCAGTTTGAGCTAGACACTGCTGATGTTTCCTGAACGTCATGTTGGTATGTTTCCAGACCTCATGTCGTCACGGTTCAGTGGCTGCTGGACAGCTTCTCCAAAGGCTGTCTCCTCCCAGAGGAAGGCTTCCTCCACACCGGATGTCTTCCTCCTGCTCCAGCTGCTGTGTCTGGGTCGTCCCGTCAAACCCCCGCCTCCCGGCCCTCAGCCGGTCCCCCGGCAGCCAGTCCTGCTACCCCCCGACAAATCCGAAGCGAGGAGGATCTGCTGTCCCAGTATATGGATGATGACCCGACAGTAGGTGAGTATCTGTTGTACTTACTCCATGTATTGTTCAGGGCTTTTGAAGCCTGGTAGTAGTGATGTCTTGTTTTCTTTTATCGCTCAGTTGACATGCCGCCACCAGCAGAGGGGGACAACAGGAAGTCCATCAGTACAGCTGCAGAGGCTCGGCCCTGGAAACCGAACCGGAGCAGAGGACCAGAGCCGGACTCCACCTTGCAGGAGGCCAGCGAGGCGGGTCTGTTTGTTGGAAAGTGCTTTCTCCTTGCGGGCTTCGGAGCCGAAGCCGAGGCCCAGCTCGCTCTGCTGGTGACAGACAATGGAGGTCGGATGATGACGGGCCGCACGCGTGTCGTGGCGGACTACGCCGTGGTCCCGCTGCTGGGCTGCTCGGTGGAGGCCACAGTGGATGAGGTGGTCACCGACACCTGGCTGGTAAGATCACAAGCACGCCGGTTGCTCCTCACCCGAGTTCCTTGTGTTGTTCCTCACAGATTTTCGACTTATAATAAATACACGTTCTTAAGTTTGATATGAATGTTGTTCTCCTAATTTCAAGGCCATGTGCGTGGAGAGGGAGTGTGTTCTGCAGCTGTCCTCTAACCCTCTGTTCACTCCTGTTCCTGTGATGGACGGTCGTTTGCCTCTGAGGGATTGTGTCCTGTCTGTCAGCCAGTTCACCGGGGCAGAGAGGGAGTCCTTGGTGGAGCTTGCTAAGCACCTTGGAGCCAGGTATCCAAACATCTACTGGTTACAGGGGCACGTTGGGCGCCGGGCAACTTATCACTAGCATTTGGTTTTAATTTGAATCATTCAAAAGTGATTTGTTAGTTGCGTCCCTCCTTTCATGTAAATTCTCTCTTTCTTCTGCATTCGTCCTTTCAACCTCTTGTCCCAAATCTTTTCTTATCTCCGCCTCGCAGCGTCCAGGATTACTTTGTGCGCCTCGCCAACCAGAAGAAAGACATGCTGGCCAGCAGTCATCTGGTGTTGCAGAGCCCTGAAGGCACCAAGTACCAGGCAGCGAAGAAATGGGGGCTTCCAGCGGTCACCATGCACTGGATACTGGAGTCTGCTCGGAGCGGCCAGAGGGCGGCGGAGGAGCGTTTCCTGATTGACCTGCCGCCCTCTCCAGGTAACAGATGATAGAGGGTTGAACAGTTAAAACTGGACCTCAAATCGAGTTACAGAATCAGAAATCCTTTATTCGTCCCACGACGGGGAATTTACGTAAATTTCCAGGCCCACATTTCCTGAGTCATGTCCTGACATGTGTTCCCGTCCTCTACAGAGAGGGAGGACGAGAGTTTTGTCGGTGGTTCTCAGAAGCCACCAGTGCATTCATCCCCAGAGATCCCTCTGCTGGGGCGTCAGAGTGGCAAGGCGGTGACCCCGCTGGATTTAGGACGCTTTCAGAGCAAAGTGTTCCGCTCTGTCCTGGACGAGATGAAATCCAAGGAGGACATCAGCACCCCAAAGCAGGTCCAGGAAGGCGGCAGGAGGAACCCCCTTCACAAGGAGCCCACCCTGCAGCTGGACACGCCGTCTCGTTTCCTGAGCAGAGACCAGCTGTTCAGGCCCTCGTTCAACGTCCAGGTCCGACTCGCTGACACCGCTGAGTGCTGAAGACTAACTTGTACCTCCATGTGTGACGGATTATCCTCCCCTGTATCATTGTTCAGGATGCACTGGGAGCGCTGGAGACCCCGGGTGGAAGAACCAAGCCAGGAGCGAGGGCGGAGACGCCACTGACTGATGTCATCAACAGGAACCTGAAGATGGCACTCGCCAACAGCACCCGGTCTAACGTCTCCGACATGCAGGAAGCCTCTGCCAGCCCGCAGCTCACAAAGACAGCTGGGAAGGAGGTGAGGAGACATAAATACAACACATCGACTCCCAGGACTTTAAAACTACGCTACGATTCATTCAAGGACCAATTGTGTTTGTAAGGTTCCAGGACAGGAGGTCGGCCCGCTGACGGGTGTCGTGATCTGCGTGGGGAAGAAGCTGAGTAAGATGCAGAGTGAGCTGAACGCCGTCGCTGCTTCGCTTGGAGCCGACTTCAGGTGATCACGGTCGTTTCGTTCTGATCTGAAGAACCTTTAGACTACAAAGACTGGGTCACAAACATTCATGTCTTCATTATGAATTCTTTAAGGTGGGCGTGTGACGATACTGTGACCCACTACATCTACCAGGGCCGTGTGGGCGACACCACCCGGGAGTACAGGGGGGTGAAGGAGCGCGGGCTGCTCGTGGTCTCTCAGTACTGGCTGCAGGCTGTACGTACATATACACACTAGAGTCACTACAGCAGCACTGAGTCAGTCAACAGTTAGTCAGTCAGTGAATCTCTAATCCAGAGACAAGTGTGTCATATTATCTTTCACCTTTATTGCTTAGATCTTTTAAATACCTTCAGTCCTGAAGGTGTTCAGGATGTTAATCCTTTCAATCCGGGGAGATTATCAGTTGTCTGGATATGAAACAGCTGACTCGTGTTTGTCCTGCAGTGTGCGGAGGAACAGAGACGCGTCCCAGAGTCTCTGTATCCTTTCACCTACAACCCCAAGATGAGCCTCAACCTCAGCCAGATTCCCAACAGCTCTCAGAGGTCTCCGCCCGGCTCACGAACGCAACTCCAAGACGTCACAGAAGACAACAAGGTGGGTCCTCTGTAGAGTCCAACCCCTGAATACTTCTATATACAGTGACATCACGTCTGGAGAGGATTCAAGTCTCACTGCGTTCATTCATCGTGAAATCAACACTGGAGGTCTGTGCTCTCCCAGTGGACTGTAGTGACTGTTTTATTTGTCTGTGTCCACCAGTCTGAGCTCACTGCTGCAGGAGAAGCTTCAACGTCCCGGCGTGTCAGCGATGGAAGCGTAGATCAGGAGGATCTTCCTGGAAGTGGGTGTTTACTCCATCAATACTTCCACAAAGCTTATAAACAACAGAGGGTTAATATGTTGGAGGGTTCCTTGTTGCCAGATCTTTCAGAGACCCTAGAAATGAGAGAGAACCTGCAGCGACAGCTCCAGGAGATCATGTCCGCCACCAGGCTCACCACAGGGAGGCGTACCTCAGTCAGACTGACCAGGAAGGGATCCGGGGGGGTCGACTCTGGCCCCAACACACCCGATGGCAGCCGGGTGGGACGCAACGGGAGCAGACGCACTCTGGAAGCTTTGAGGTAACGAGGCAGTTAAAAGTGAAGGAATGATCAGCTGCTGGTGATCAAACACGTATCAGTTGATGAAATGCATCCGGCCTCTCTGTCCTGCAGGATGACCAGAGAAGCAGCTCTGGATTTAAACACCGAACCGTCCCAGAGTGAGCAGATCGTTTGGGACGATCCGACGGCCAGGGAGGAGAGGGCCAAGCTCGCCGACAACTTCCAGTGGCCCGGTAGCCCCTCGCAGCAGTCGGAGCCGCTGGCACCGCCACCTCCTCCCACTGCAGAGAACGGACGGTTCAGAGAGTCCATGACGGACTCTGAGCTGGTGGACTTGGGTGAGAGACCAGCTGGTTGGTGGTTTAACTTCCTTTTTTCGTCTGACACACCTCATGTCTAATCAATAATCTCCTCCCTCCCGCAAGCGGCCTGTGATGTCATCGACCAGCATATGGGCAAGATGGCCATGACACCTCTGTCAGAGGAGTCGGACAAACACCTCCTTACTCCTCAAGCCCCGAGCATCGCCTTCCCCCTCGCCAACCCGCCCGTGGCTCCAGAGCCCGAGGTGAGAATCACCGTCACGGGGGATGTAAGCCAGACTTCTACTCTGTACACAAGTGTCTGCTGAAGCCCGGCTGAGCGGCAGAAGCTCTCATCTGTAATACAAAGCAACAACTGAGTCACATGGAAATACAATTAGATCATCTCAAGCTTCTGGTCTTGTACAGTAGAGTTGACAGAATGTTTCCATCTCTCAGGAAGAAAGTGAGAGCGAGAAGCAGCCGCCGAGGTTTCAGCTGTCGTCCCTCAGCCCTCAGGAGCGCATCGACTATAGTCAGCTCATAGAAGAGCTCGGTAAGTCCTCCCCCTGATCACAGAGTCAGAGGGGTGATTCCCTGATGACTGACGGGGAGGATCTGCCCCCAGGTTTCATCTGCCATGACCATCAGCTCAGGGATTCACTCCTCCCTGCTATGATCTGTGTTAGCAGCTCACATGGACTCAGTCTTCAGGCTCTGACTCTTTCTGCTGTAGGTGGCATCGTCCTGGACAAGCAGTCCTTTGACCCCAGCTGCTCCCACATCATCGTGGGGACTCCCCTGCGCAACGAGAAGTACCTGGCAGCCATGGCGGCGGGCAAATGGATCCTGCACCGCTCGTACCTGGAGGCCTGTCGATCTGTGTGTCGCTTCATCCAGGTCTGAATCTGAACAACTAGCAGCACAGAAAGCTGTCGGCCATGTTTGCCCATTAGATTATTATGATACCTGTTCAACCTTTATATGAGCTCAGTAGAGGATCAGACTCTGATCGTTGTTCTGTGTTTGTGTTGCAGGAGGAGGAGTACGAGTGGGGCAGCAGCTCCATCCTGGACGCGCTACCCTCCATCACCTCACAGCAG
Source organism: Macroramphosus scolopax (assembly GCA_901007825.1). Taxonomy (NCBI): domain Eukaryota; kingdom Metazoa; phylum Chordata; class Actinopteri; order Syngnathiformes; family Centriscidae; genus Macroramphosus; species Macroramphosus scolopax. The sequence goes on along the minus strand of CAAKHC010010100.1, from coordinate 3,761 downwards.
AGGAGGCTGGCGTCAGCCGCCATGCGCTGGAGGAAATCTCTGCAGGGACGCTCTGACCTCGGAGTACGTGTGAGCTCAAACACAGTTAAAGAATGTAGACTTCTGCTTTCAGCTGATTCTGTAGCTGCACCATCTACCACCTGCCCATTAACGTTCACGGAGAAGTAAATGTGTATTTATTCTTCAGGGAGCGTTCTGTGGCTGGATCGTCATGCTGAACATCGACCAGAGCAGAGAATCAGGCTTCAGGCGGTTGCTGCAGTCTGGCGGCGCGAAGGTTGCTGCTTGTTGTTTATCCATGTTCATAAATCTGACACACAGCTCATCATGTGATCTGAAGCTAAACAGCTCCTATTAACCACTGGAAGTCAAGTGAAGCCAAGTGCTGGAACAGGAAATGAAATAAGATCTAAACAAGGATTGTTTGTGTGGATCAGATCTGAGTGATAGTATCTGAACAGAGCAGCAGAGCGGGCGCCAGGCTCACCACTTCCTCCGGCTGCATGCTGCATCTCCAACAACATCCTGACACATTGTACAACGTGTGTCAGCCTCCTTCAGCTGTCATGTCTCTGCAGGTGCTGCCAGCTCCCTCGTCGTCCCTCTACAAGGAGGCCACTCACCTGTTCGCAGACTTCAGTCGGCTCAAACCCGGAGACTTCAGAGTGGACGTATTGGACGCCGCCGCCCAGGGTGTCAAATGCTTGAAGCCAGAGTTCATCGCAGACTACCTCATGCAGGTGGGTGGAGCTTCTATCACTGCAGCAGCGCTTTTATATTTTGGAGGAATCCAATCTTAGATAAGAAACTTTATATGCGCAATAAAACTATGATTAGAAACTCTTAGAGACCTGATACTTCCTCGTATAAATGTCTGATTGACATGTTCGTGCCCCGCAGGAGCCGACGCCTCCTATCGAGCTTTACTCCCTGACTGAGGCGCCGTCTGAGGAGACGCCCGGCACGCCGTCACGTAAACGCAAAGCAGCAGCGAACTCGTCCACGCTGAAGAAGTCTCGTCTGAACTGAAATGTAAACACTAAACACCGTCATCCTCATCCTCTCATGTGTGAGAAGGTTTGTAAATAAGATTTCTTTTATATTTCCAATGAAATAAAATGAATGTGTCACACACTTTGTCACTCGTGTTTTCCCATGATGCAGTGCAGCTGCTGCTGCAGCCTCTAACAGAGATGGATCACTGATGAAGGGCTGCACAAAGTGTCGAGTCACGTTTTGTAATTAGGTGCAGTGCCAGTGCTGGTCGGCAGAGGGCGGTGTGTCTCCACTCACTGGCCGGCCGTGATTCATCAGAATCTGAGTGAAGTCTTTCATCTCTAGTAAAGTTGTTATTAACAGGAGTAAGAAACATCTTTACTGAACGTCTGAGCTTATTAAATAAATACAAATCATTTTAGGTACAGCTGTGGATGTCATGATTACAAATGAATGCATAAAAACCTTTATTAAATGAATACATTTATATGAGAATAAATACACACAAAGAATATATTTTTTTCTTATTAATATTATTTCCTTCACTTTTTTATTTAGTCATTTATGATTTATTCTACTTCTGGATTTATTTATCTTTTGTCTCCACCCTTTGTTGAAATGACCTAAAGAATCCAGGTAGTCGTTCCAAAGCCTAAATCTCTGGTCTGTGTTCCCTCCCAGCGATACTGAGCCTCTGGTATTAGCTTTCTGTGCCAGCGTACAGTAAACAACAGCTTCTGTTTACCCAGCTTTGATAAGGACCTGTTGGCACGGCGACGTGCAGGTTGGTACCAGGGTGCCAGCAGAGGTTCGAGGCCCCTGTCGCCTCCCTGAAGGGTTGATAAGTGGTTTAACCTCGTACAAGCTGCACCAGCTCAAAGCCTCCTGACAGATTCAGGTTGGAGCTGCTGTTTCAGGAGGTGCAAGAATAGAGGAGTAAATCTGCCTGACATGGGGACACGCCTCCAGGGGCCCTCCAGGGGCCTCCAGGGGCCTCCAGGGGCCTCCTAACACTTCAGGATACACAAACAAACAGCAACAGAACCATCAGTCACTCAGTGTGTTTACCAACTGTTCAAACTTATGATCCATTAAAACAATGTTAATCATGTCAGAGCTTTAAATCCTCTGTAACTGATTCAAAAAATATTCAGGATGTTTGGAAGTAATTTGAGGTTAAATATCAGAATTTAAGTATA
>CAAKHC010010090.1:34441-72990 GCA_901007825.1 Macroramphosus scolopax | reverse complement strand
CCGGAGCTCCGAGGGGATCGGCCGCACATGCTCAGTCCGCCTGGGTTCTCCTGTTTCTGGGCTGGGGGGGGAAGTGAATGAGGAAGATCTGATCTGGGTCAGAGAGGATCTTAATTACAAACTTCAGTTTTATGAGAGAAATCTAACGTTGTGTTTTTGTGTCAGTGTTTCCTGCCGACTTGGAGTCTGAATATTTTCGGCTGCTTCACTCGTGTTTCAGTCGATTCAGTTCAAGTGGATGAAAACACCAAACAACTTATTCCAACACTTCACTTTGTTTGACAGATTTATGACGGATGGAAATGAATCATATTAAAATTCCAAAATATGTTGCAAATACTATTTTTAATATTATAATTACATCATTTATTATGAGAAATCCAGTAAAAGCGTCGCTGCAGGAGGTTTCATTCCACCGTGTCTGTTGGTCTTTATAAATCTTTATACACTAAACGTTGCAGACGTTCGTAGCGCTTTTTGGGTCAAAATCTGTTCAACATACTAAAAAACTACTTTGTTGATCAGTGGACGGGAGGAGCCAAAGAAGAACCTCTCACACCTTCTATTGAGATCATACATCTCTTACACATCGTCGGAGGTCTCTGAGTGGTCGTCTGTCAGCGGGATTAGGCAATAAAAATAAACTGATTCATTCACAAACTGAGCAGGACGGTTGGACCTCCGGCCTCGGTGGAGGAACTTCCCTCTCAAAGACTCGACACCTCCACCTTGAAGACACAGTTTACCTTCACACCAACAGCACAAACAAACGACCCAGACTGTCGTCCAGCTCATCACATCCTCCATTAACTGAAGCTCTGGGACCTGCGGAGGCCCTTCAAACAACAACTACACTGACACAGGACACAAGACCAAAGTCTTCAGATGATGTGACGCTGCACCATCGTTTCCATACGAGCTAATGCAGGTCGAAGTGTTAAACACTGGATTGTTTTCGGCTCTCATATGATCACATGTGGTGCACAGATGGATTCATCTCATGGATCTGCAGGAGAGGAGCTCTGCAAAAAGTGACACATTGCATGACATCCAACATACAGAGAAGGACTCTGCAGAGGCTGATGACGTCTAACACACACAGATAATGAAGGTCGTTTAGTTTCTCCAAGATATTGTTCAAGAAAATCACATTTCTGCTTTTCACAATGACGTTCAGAGAGTCTTCTGTCATCTGAAGGGAAACACATCCAGAGTTTGGACATCATGGCAGGTAGACTAATGTCTTCAACGTCTGCTCGTCTGCTATCAGGGAAAACTTTGGAGGGAAGAAGCTGCGCTGTGCCAGAGCCGCGACTACATGCCAGCGTGTACTTCACACCGTCCAGAAACAACCAGTTCAAGTTCATATACAAACACAGTACACAGAATACTGTGACTGGGATGCAGATACTCTGAGGTATGTCATTGTCTCGGCAGTGTAGAATACTAGGACGTGGTTCGTTTTTGTTCCTGCAGCGGAGGGGAGAGTGTGAGTCATCCCACAGATGGGATATTTTTCCTCACACAGTCGCAGGCTTCCCAGTTTTTCCACTTGCAGCCTCCTTCAGTCTGAGGTTACCTGCTCGGTGCCTCTTCCCTTCGTTGTGTTTGCACAGAAATAATGCAGTTTTATAAAGTTTGTCACAGGTAGGAACACCGACTGTCCATCCATGTGAGATCCTCTCTCACACTAACCTCCTGCGTCCCCCCCAGTTTCACTCACTTCTCTGTCGGCCTCAGTATTTATGGGTTTGCAGCTGCAGTAACGACATAACCAGACGGGATCTCTGAGCTCATTCCCCTCCTCCTCCTCCCCGATCATTCCTCGCAAACTCACTTTGTGACTGAGCCTCAACTTACGGTTCCCTTTTCTGCTTGTGTGATAAACGTCGGAGCTCAGCGTGACTCAGACGTATACAAAGTGTTACAGGCAGAGTGATGTGCAGATAGAAGGAGAAGGGATGGTAGTTAAAGCTCCGAGTAGCTTTCCCAGATGTTGGTGAAAACCTGCGACCTGAAGACACTCGGTGTCATCTGGACCTGAAATACCAAACATTTTAATAAAAGCCTTTTGGGGATAATGGGAGACACACACATGAAAACCTGTGTCATTTATTCCCCTTTTTATTCCTCCTTTTTGTTTGGCTCCTCTCATCTGCCTGCATCAGAAGAAGCTCTCTTAAGTTGGAGCTATTGTGGTGGAAATCTGACACCTCCCAGTGCTCAGTGGGGCTCTGGCGTTCTGTCTCGTGGCCTCTGACAATGTGCTGGGAGGATAATCAACCCAACCTGGAGGGTTTCCTAATATTGAAATAAAAGGTCAAGAACTCGTCGATGAAGTCCTGCTACAGAAGGTTTGTTCTGTCGGACACAGCGAGCAGCTCTCAGGAGGAACTCTCGCTGTCCTGGATGCTCCGTCTCTCCGCCTTCCCCTGTTTTTAGCGGTGACCGAGCTTGCCAGCAGTCTTTTGCACATTATCTGAAGTCGGGGAAGGATCCAGTCACATTTTCCATCCACTCTCTCTCTCTCTGTCTGACTGGATGTCTGCGCGAGTGGGGGAGTGGAAGCAGAGGGAGCAGAGAGGGAGGGATGGAGAGCGATGGGGGCTGGGAGGGGGGCTGGGAGGGGGGAGAGCCAGATGCAGAAGAAAAACCAGACTTAGAAATTGGGAACGTGCCTTCGCTGGAATTTAGTGTTCTGTGAGAATCCGCAGCACGTTTAGACTCATCAGTAACTGTGAGCACATCCCGTGTTGCCATGGAGATTTACAGCTCGTAAGATAACTTTAACTAAGCCTGTGTTTGACATTCAACCATCAACAAATGACCCAGTGATGGATGTGATACCATGATGGTGGCAGCTATGCATTAGTAAGGTTCGGGTCCTCACCGTTTTCTCTCACGCCCCAACGGGGAGGTGACTCGTCATAGTGGGCGGAGTTAATGAGAGTGTAGCTGAGCTCCAGCTCCATTCACCTTCTATAAGTATATTTCCTTACAATAAGTTTGTAACTTGTGTGTGCATCTGATTGACTGGTAATATCACTGATTATGTCCTGATGACAGAAACAAGCGACCTGGACTCTGACCTGGTCACTCTGGAACCTCTGAAGCCACTGTGACCCGTCAAGAAGTAGTTCTGCAAACCTCTTATTGTCCTTCAGCCGGACCAGCCGGTGCTTCGTACTCCACATACGTAAACAAGCATTTATACAATTGGGGTGTGTGTGCACCCCCTATTGTGAGAAACAAAGGAAACGCTAACTTTGCAAACATGTTAACATGTTGTCAGTAACTTTACAAGCTTCTAGGGTGGAGGAGTGTTTCATGGTGTTATGCATGAGGCAAGATGGAGCACGACGAAGAACGGGCAGGTTAGTTTATGGACGGCTGCATTCATGGATGCAGCTTATTCTGCCATTCAAACACACACACACACACAACAAACTCCATGCAAGGCCCCAACCTGCTCATCAGGAGCAACTAGGGGTTAAATATCCTGCTCAAGGACACTTTGAAATGATCTCTGGAGGTGGTTGGGATAGAACCAGCAACCCTCCGATTACTGGACAACCACCCAGCCCTGAGCCGGTGCCTCCCAGCATCACCAGTGCTGTAGACGCTGCACGGATCTGTTGTGGTCAAGAATCCAAGCAAGCCGCTTAAAATAGTTCCTGAAGGATCTCAGGGTGGAGACACTGAGAGACGCCGTGCTCCGGACCGGCATTCGCTCTTTTTAAATCTTACAAAGTGAATTCAAGCACTGGCCAAAACACCTTTCACACCTTGTTTGTTTTACATCTGTGTCACATGTGGAGGTACTCTAACCTCCCCTTGCATGCTGCTGCAGACAATGACCGGCCTGAAAGTAGACGTCTTCTGTCGTGGCGAGAGTGGAGCTCAGCCCACAAGCGGAGAAGATTGCAGTGCACGTAGGGCTCGACTTGAAGTAACTGTGAGCTCAAACATTCACCCTGTAATTGAGCATTTAACTATAATGCCGCGTGGAAGTTCCTCTTTTTTTTCTTTCTTTCTTCTTCAACTGATGCCACCGGTCTGAATGAACTTGCAGAGTCGAGGCCACAGACGCAGCGTTTGTTTCCACCGTTGCAGCCGCTGCAGTCACACCGGTTATTTTGCCAGTCTGCACACGTCAGGCTGAAGCTGTCCCGACAGTCGAGGATGATCTCGCTCACAAAGAATATCATATCGGATTTATTAAAGGTGCTATGTGTAAGAATTAGACTGTAGAGCTAACGTCACAGGCTAGTTAGCTTAGCTTTTTAGCGAGACCACAGTAGTATTGATGCCATTTGTAAAGATTTTTGATACGTTCTTTTATCGTCAACAGCTGCACTAAAGATCTGTTATGAGCTGCAAACTTTATTTTTAGGTCACCTTCCAAATTACCTTTCCGTCCATTAACACTTGACAGTTGCTTCAACAATCCTCTGCAGTCGAACGGTTCGTGATCGTCATAAATGTTTACTACAATGGTGCTAAAGTTTTAAGTTAAACATTATTACAGTTTGGCAGAACACATAATAACAGCCATTTATAACGCGAAAATACTGCGCGACTGAATTTGATGCGCGACACTGTACAATCTTCCTCATCGTACCCTGTAATCTTTGGGAAGCAGGTGGTCTGATAACAAAACAACGCATGAAATGTCTGCGCAAAAACCCATAATTGAAAATAATGAATAAACTTTGTGACGGCCAGTTAACAGTTAGTAGTTAGTATTATCATAACGGTCCAGTCAGACAGTCAGAGGTGATATTACAGGTTGAATAAGGCTGAATAAATGTCCCTCGGCACCTTAAATAAGGTGGAAGAAGACGTGCCTCGAGGCCTGAAGTGAGACAGGGAAAAAGGTTTGGCGCTGCTCGACTTTGGAGGAGCAGAAGCTCAGAGTCTTACAAGTAGAAACACGTGGGCAAGGCCAGGCGAAGCTCCGTGTTGCTGGCGACGGCTCGCAGGCTTGCTGGGGAATGCACAAGTTCAGACCTTTAAGTTTCTCTGCAGGCTCTGCGAGTCCTTTTTATCATTCTGCAGATGTACATTCGTCCAAACGTCGGTGGTGGAAAGTATCGAAGTACATTAACTCAAGTATTGTTCTTACATACCAGGTACTTTACTTGAGTAGTTCCACTGATACTCTGGTACATTACAGAGGGACATATTGGACCTTCTACTGCTGCTTTACTGACTATTCAAAATAAAAGCATTTTATTTTTTTATTATTTTTTTTCACTTGTTTTGATTTGAATAAAAGTTCATATGATTCAAAGTCTCACCAGAAGTCGCTGATTAAAGGACAAAAACCTGAAAACAGATTTGTGTATAAGAACTTTTCACTCACATTAATTATCTGAAGACCCCTCAGATTTATCCAGTGACCCTTGGAGGGGCCCGCCCCCCTGGTTGGGTACCTTATATCAAAGAGTTTAAACTAGCTAACTCCATGTAAAGTAGATCAGTTGACTAACTCATTTCAATATCAGTGTCAGTATCACATCTCCCTCGGAGGCCTGTTGGATTTCATCCTGGAAACAAACTCCTTGTCATGCTGCAGCCGAGGCAGAGGAGACACCTTCCCCAGCAACCTGTTCATGTCAGGCTCAATGTCCTCCCACAAAGCTGCCAATGACAAACTCAAGGAATTTCCTCCTGTGGCTGCGATTCAGTTATTCTTGAACTCCTTCTTCTTGTTCGACACTGAGACTGGATTTCCTGCGATTACCTGTGCTGGCGACGGCAGAAGTTGTGGGAATCATTTCAGATTGTTTTGGCCCGAAAAAAAAAACCCAGCTGCTAAAAGATGCTAAGTGAGAATACTTGAGGACATGCTGGATATGCAGCTATAAACCCTTCTGGGTGCTTCCACCCAAACCACCAGTCTGAACTCTTGAGAGTCTCGCCACACGACATATATTATAGATTGCAGCGACTCCCCGGAGTCCAAGGCAAACACCAGAAAATTACAACTTCTATTTAAACACTGTGCTGTGAGCGCCGGCTTCTTTTCACTCATGGAAAGTTATTTCCCTCCCCACCTTAAAAACAATCCTCTACCCATCACACGTCTACCTTAACTGTATTTTACACATTAAAAGACAATAAATGAGGGTGTTTATATGCAACTTAAAGGCCTGTGTGAAACCGGACTTCTGTTTTTTTAAATGCAAGTATTTTTTTGCATGAATAAAAAAGCCTGAACTTATTTCAGATGAAAGATGGAGGTAACATGGAAATACAAAACACAGGACAAATCTGCTGAATCTGCCATATCAGAGGTGATGTTCATTCCCCCTCTTATCGTCTGCATAACTGCACCTCCAGGCCCTTGATAGGTGATGCAACAACAACAACAACAGGGAGATGGACAGCTGTCTGTCTGTCGGGCAGGTGTTTGGCAGACACCCGGATTTCATTACACCAGGAACAGATGCTGAAAATAACGCACAGGTTTCCCTGCAGCTGAAGTCATATCATAAAGATGAAGAGAGGAAGATGAGGCTGCGATGCACAAGCTGCTTAGAAACTGTATGAAATGATTCAATAAGAATCAGATGGTGCTCTGTATTTTCTGTGCAACAAATCATAGTTGCAAACAGGACACACGAGTGTTGTCCTGGAGGAACCGAGAGTTGATGGTGTTCGTTACACTGTGTAACAGGTGACGAGCTCCTGGAATATACGCTGTAGTTATTTGCCCCGTGGCATCAGGACGTCAGATGATTCAGTCTTTGCGTATCACAATCATAGATTATGAGAGAACTTTTCAGAGGAGGCTCAGTGAATAAAAAAGAAACCTCAACAGGACATCGTGAGCATGTGATGTGGGTCAGAGATGCTGTAGTTTATTTTGGGAACTTTACTGGTTGAAGTCAGAAGCTGGTAAAAACCGCAGGACGAACCTTTTGTGTCGTAGTCTGAAGTTATGTCAAACAGCAATGTGAGGCAACGTTGGCTGAATTATTGAGTTTCTACTGGATCAAATCACATAATAGGGGAGAAGGGGGGGGGGGGGGCGGGGGGGCTTATTCCAGACCCACATAGTTCCACATTCTGAAAACTCCCTGGGCGATATTAACACTGTCAGTTATCCATCATAGGAAGAAGAAGTCTTCTTCTATAAACCCTCCACTTGCAATTATAACAATCCCATTCACTCATATCTGCATGTAAAGCATTGAAAACCACATTCCACTTCCAAATCAGGAGTCTGAAAGGTTTAAACGGGTTTGAATTTTTGATTACGATTGATAAATATCTAACATTCATGTCCTTCATTGATTCCAGCTGCTGACAACGGGCCTGCTTTTTTTTCTAAGGTTTGAATGTCACACAAAAAAAAGAAGAAAAAAGTAAAAGAGTAAATGAAAGGTCAGAAGGGGCCATAATGTAGTTGTAGAAGCTGCAACGTGTCCACAGTGTAACCAGAGTGCTTTGTGGATGTGCCAGGTTTTCTTCTCTCCCCTCGCTCCCCGTCTCTCTCACATCATGGGATGGTCATGTCTCTCTTGGCAAAGAGGATTTTTGTACACGATTCTACAGTGAATTACTTTGAGGTGTTGGGAGAATAATTCAGGAGCCTTTAATGGGGGGGAATATAAATTAAAGAATTCATTACTTGTGAATTTGTTGCATGTGTTTTTTATTATAAATTGATGTTAGCAGTGACTTGAATCACTGCTGCCTCAGTAAATTTCCCTCCACATATAAAATAAACAAAGGTGTGGATTTATTCATAGCAGGTGTTTGATACTCACAGGGTGATGTTTCTTTTTAATGTTCCTATAAAGTCTGCAAACATTTAAGGAGTTTGAGTTATTGGGCACATTCTGGTTTGCTGGCGCCTCTTCGTGCGTAAATTACGCACATCATCCATCCATTCTTTGTAATATAAGATAGAAAGGCAAACCAGTCCTTTTTTTTTTCTGAACGAATTGTTGCTCTAACCGATCTATTGAATCACAGGATCCAATGTCCAAACTTAGAATCAAACCAGGTGGATGCTGAAGTGACAAAACACCGCGCAGCAAAAGTCAAATGTATGAAAATCCACATAAGCAGGAGACGATAAAGAACTGTGGCGAGCCGGTGAGTAGAATGATGTCTATCCCCATCATCCACGTTTGAGCTGAACTTGTTGGACATGTTTGAAGACGGCCCCCTCCCTCTTGCGAAGGAGGGACTCTGCCCCTTGAACATGTTCAAGTTATCTGGTGTGCGCAGGACCTCCCCAAAATCTCTGGCATATAAAAGCCAAGCTAAGTCATTTGTTTAAGCAGTAGGGAGTTTCTGCTGGGGTCTGGATTGGAGTTACACAAAGACCGGACCCTACCGTATATGAGTGGAGTCTGAGGAGAAAAACAGGACCCCCTTTATCACAAAGAATCTACATGTCTAATATTTAGACATGTTCAGCTTTGTGGATATTCGGTTAGCGCTTTTGCTCTGCGCAACTGTGCTGTTGGCGAGAGGTCAAGGAGAGGATGATAGTAAGTATCACTTTAAACATTGATTTGGGTTGTTTGTGGGACCCTCAGGGAGCGGATGGCCCCGTAAGGATGCTGATGAGTGTGTTGGAGCTGGTCGTGCTCTGCTCTGCTGCCTGACCTCAGTGCGCAGTGATGATGAAGGTTGTTGCCCAGTGAGGCGTTTGGGTGTTTTGGGGAGATCTGGAGACAAAATAGGGATTCACAGAACTGGAGGTTTGTTTTATTGTGTGTTACCCTCACTGGCGTGCAGATACACGCTCAGTGTGCTGGAGCCAACCAGCTGCTCTATCTCTGATGCGCAGGGACAGAAGTTTGGGTTCAAAGAGGGTTGAGGGCAAATTTAATAGACAAAATCTTAGTTTGGATGTTTGGAAGAGAGTTTTTCATAAACCCCACCTATCAAATCTGTGCCAAAGCGGATTGTTCCCATTAGTTTCCCCATTACGCATCAAAAACGAGTTCGTGAGGGAATAAAAATAAAGTTCAGCTGTAATAAGGTTGAAGCTTCACTCTAAAAGCCTTATGAGAATGTCACAGTCGAATTTTCCAGTTTGTATGAAACTGGTTTGAGTTAACAGAAAGAAAAAAATGACAATGGAAAAATCGCTGAAGTCTGACGTCGACAGTTAAAGTCTAGACTTCAGTAAATCATCGCAGAGCAGGAAGACCTCGTTCTGTAGGCTAACAGCGCCACTCCGTGGCGAACACTGGAACTGCATCTTCCCAAGGCTCAGCCCTGCAACTTCACACCTCAAGGCACCAAACACACAAACACAAGCCTGAAGAAGTGATGTGGCCCTGAGTCATCCTCAGGCTTCAACAGTAAAATATCTTAAAGCACGTTTGAGCAGGAATGTTGGTTCTTTTGCACCTCATGGCTTTTAAACTCTGAAGGGCTGCAACATCAAACTTCATATTCACGTGGAATCAAATCAAATCAGCCTTCAAACAACAAAAGAGTTTCACTTATTTAAAGTGTATTCCTCTGCCTTGACATCCTTATGAGAAGCCAATGGGAAGCAGGCTGTGTAGTAAAGGAATCTGTGGGGGAAATGACTTTCATGATTTGACTGGATGTTGTTTCGTTAGTTTGCCTAACGGAGGCCTCCGTGTTTCCCTTATGATGCAAGCAAAGTCAGTGTTTAACTAACTTCACGCTGTAATGATGTCTGCGTTTATCAGACACAACTTTCCAGTGTCTCCAGTGTCTTATTGATATGACTCACCACGGTTTTCTCCCTTCAGACATATTTGGCAGCTGCACATTAGACGGCCAGTTCTACAACGACAAGGATGTATGGAAACCCGAGCCCTGCCAGATCTGCGTCTGCGACAGTGGAACCATCATGTGCGACGAGGTGATCTGTGAGGACACATCCGACTGTGCTGATCCCATCATCCCAGACGGAGAGTGCTGCCCCATCTGCCCCGACTCTGATGGTACTTCACCTTGATCCCCACACCTACCCCCCCACCCCTCATCATTCAGATAGCTTTGTGGCGCCCCCTTGTGCCCCCAGCATCATCTCTGACCGTCTTTCTGGCCACACATGGACTTCAGGCCCTAAGCCTACATGCCTGCTTTGACGAGGATTTTCATTCAGAAAAACAGAGTCGCCTTGGATTTACCTTTTGTTCAGTTCTTTTCAGACTGAGAATATAAATTCTTTTAAGACGGATTATAACTGCTTCTGGGTGAAGCCCACAAGTGAATATGTAACTCCCCCAACAGGCCTGCCTGCACAAGCAAACCACCACAGAGTGCACAACACACATCACACCAGTCCACAAGCAACATTTTGATTCACAATATCTCATATTTCCTGGTTTCATCAGGCCCTGACTGCAGCTCGGACCTGCTAGCTTAGCTTAGCTTAGCGCTCTCACCTATACATCATTGTGTGCAGAGTTTTGTGTCTCCCCATAATGCTGATGTGACATGTTCTCCTTCTCCGTAGGACCCCAGATGCCCGACAACATTCCGGTAATTTGTCCTTCAACTTTTGGCAGAAATATTTGGAATGAGCTTCAGAAATTCACATGCACGTGTAACTGGCCTCGCGATCATCTCTCTTTGGGGATGCTGGCGTGTCCCAGTTTGTTTAGTTTGTCTTCACCTGTCTTTATTCTGTGTATAGTGCACTTTGACCATATGAATGAAACATTGCAGCAGAGCCTAACTCCTTTTTTTCTCTTTGTTGCCCACAAAGGATGTTGAGGGTCTCCCAGGAGATAGGGTAGGTTCCATTTCTCTGTTTCCATCTTCAATACGACTTGCAAACTGATGTGTGTCTTTGTTATTTTAAATGTCTGTCTGTGACATTCACACGACAGTCTTTCCATTCTGTTTTTGGTTATTAAGAAGCTGTAATTGACTTGTACGAGTAACATTTTGGTACAAATCATGCAGCCTTGCAGCTTTTCCTCTGCTTGATCACTCTTACATCTTTTCCATATATTCACAGGTGCAGACTTTGTATTGCGATAGGTTAATAGGGAACGTACACAGCACCACTATGTGTTTTCTAGATTTCTAAATGCTGTTGAAGCTGCTTCGAGATAACTCTTGAAAATGACCTTTGACGAGAAGGTCACAAGGTCAACAGATAATTTAAAGGCCACACCACAAACATCTGTTAAAGTAATTATGAAGTAACAAAGGAAAGAAACTTGTTCACAGTTTAAAATAAAACCCACCTTTAAATGAGGTCACATTAACCAGGAGAGAGTTAAAGTATTTAGATATTTGTGACCAAATAGATGATCGACTTAGAGAAATGATGCAGTTCCATCTACACTGTTGTGCTGTTAGTTCAAATCTCTACACTGCTAATGTCTGCTTGATTCTTCCTGTAGGGTCCCCCTGGTCCTCCCGGCAATGATGGACTCCCCGGACAGAATGGTCTCCCTGGCCCACCTGGCCCCCCTGGCCGCCCTGGCCTTGGCGGAGTAAGTATCTCCATGTCAGAACATCCAGGAAGTCAAGATTCTGTTTGCAAATGAGACATAACTCAGAAATCCCTGATAGAATTGGTTCAGTTTGATCTAATCCTTCTAATCATATTGAAGCACCCAGTAATTGAAAGATGAGCTGGAAGTGCAGACGTCTCACTGGTCCAGAGGTCTCTTAGGTCTGGACGGTGAAGTTAATCGACACCATGAACGTTCGAATGTTCTGTCTTACTGAATCTCATTAAGAGAGAACCAGACAGGCAGTTGTCTGACACGAATCCTGCAAGATCCTTCATGTGTCTGTTAATCCAGAACTCACTGACTGATTCTTCATCTCTCACCCTGACAGAACTTCTCTCCTCAAATGAGCTTCGTTGACCACTCCAAATCCGGCGGTGGCCCACCTATGCCCGGCCCAATGGTACGACGGCTCTGCTCTCTCTCTCTCCATCATTGTGGAAGCTAATGCTAACTCATGCTGCTCATCTCCCAGACAAACGACGAGGAACTAATGGCTTCTTTCTCCTCTTCATCAACAGGGTCCCATGGGATCTCGTGGTCCTCCTGGAGCCGCTGGCTCCTCTGTAAGTATTCCTTATCATGACAGGGAAGCTAGTTTTTACACACATTAGGTAAAAGTGAATTCTGTTAACCTGCTGATGTTTCTGTCCATCAGGGTCCTCAGGGCTTTACCGGCCCCCCCGGTGAGCCTGGTGAGCCCGGAGCTTCTGTGAGTATACCGGCTTGATGACAGGATATAGTTTGTGTGAAATAGCTCTCGCTCTCATTTGCATGATTGTACTTGATAAAACACTTAAGTCTCCCAACACATCACTTCCTGCTGTCAGGGTTTCACTTCCTGTTGATCCCCCCCCCAACACCCCTCTCTGTATTTGACCACATCATCCAACAAGTTCCTCTTTAAAGTGCATGTTTACTCCTCACATCCACATTGATGCACCTTCTAATCCAGTGATGACATGTTTTTTAGGGTGCCATGGGTCCCCGTGGTTCCTCAGGCCCCCCTGGAAAGAACGGAGATGATGTAAGTGATGTATTGATAAATCCACGATGACGTATCCTCATTGTTGTTATCGTCTGCTCGTGCTGAACTCCTCTCTGCCTCTGACAGGGTGAGCCCGGCAAAGCTGGACGCCCCGGTGAGCGTGGAGCTGCTGGCTCTCAGGTGAGTGATGCCCAACGAGGAGGAGGACACAAAGCAACGTGCTCTTTTTTTACACCAGTTTTTACACATCTATGTTTCTGCAGTAGCATATTTCTTGATCTTACTGAGCATCTCTTGCTCTTCTCCTCCTGCAGGGAGCCCGTGGATTCCCCGGAACTGCTGGACTCCCCGGCATCAAGGGACACAGAGTAAGTCTGGACGAGGACGGACCACCAAAAATAATAATTCTGAACTTCTGAATCATCTCTATGAGCTGTGTTTTTCCTGACATCACGCCGTTGGTTGATTATGTCTGCAGGGTTTCAGCGGTTTGGATGGTGCTAAGGGAGATGCTGGACCATCCGGCCCCAAGGTAAGACAGCGTGTTTCTCACCAGAGCAGGAGTCTCATCATCGACTGTTGCTTGAGATAGAACCGCTGGACAAATCTCTCCTTCCTTCTGTCTACAGGGAGAGGGTGGTGCCTCTGGTGAGAACGGTCTTCCCGGTGTCATGGTAGGTTTTTGTCCCATCTTGTACATCATCCCCTTGATGTAAATACGGTACATATGAATATCAACCTTAGAAAACGTCATGCTAATATTGCTCCCCTTTGTCCCAGGGTGCTCGTGGTCTTCCCGGTGAGAGAGGCCGCCCCGGACCTGCTGGCCCTGCTGTAAGTGTTGCTGCTCTCGTCTGAAGGTTCCTTCACCTCCAAAAGCTGCTATTAGAACCAAAATACAACCTTTGACCGCCTGTTTCCTCCTCTGCAGGGTGCTCGTGGTAATGATGGCAATGCTGGCCCTGGTGGACCCCCTGTAAGTATTATTTTAGAAATTCATTTTTCTTTTGTTGCACACTGTAAATAGCCTTCCATTCTATTTTTGGATGCCTTTGTCCTATTTGTTTGTTAACGTCATGTGTCTCTATTTTTTCAGGGATCTACTGGACCTGCCGGTTCCCCTGGGTTCCCCGGTGGTGCTGGTGCTAAGGTAGGGCCCCCCCATGTTCAAGACATTGATAACAGATAAACGCCTCTCTAAGCTGTGCCAGTACTGTTCTTTATTTTCAACATGTCTAACCGGACTGATTATGAGATTTATTTAATTTTTTGGGCAAAATCCAAACTGATGCTTCTACTTAGTCCTTTAAATAACGGTTGCCCCTGACAACCAAGGGTGGTCCATCATCCCTTCGTTCACATCGTTCACATTGAGCTTTCACTTGGTTTTTATAGGTAATTTGAACGTTTGTATCGACAGTGGGATGTTTCCCTACGCACTGTATATGTCTCAGGGGAAGATTGTAGCCACCAGATGGCATCAGCAGAACCTTTATGGCACCTGTTACCCTTTCCTGTTGCCTTCATGGAATTATGATGATCAGTGTGTGTTTGACCTTAAAATAACAGCTTCAAGTCATCCTACTCAACCAATCATAAGTTGGGATGACCAGACAGGAAACTTGAGTGAAGCAACAAAAACTAGCCCGGAATTTTTACACCCGAGAGAAAAAGATAGAGGCGACGATGACCTGCGACTCCTCACTCAGTCAGTTTAACACCAGATGTTGGCAGCAGCTGCATTTTGGCGCAACTGCTGGGAATTCAGATGAAGAGACAGACAACTGTAAAAGGCCCACTTGGCTGGTTTGACAGTCATTAAATAATGTTACAAGTAGTGCGGTACTCTCCCAACCGACAAGTCAACAGAATTAACTGCACCGGTGACCCATCATCATCTGCTGCTGCTTAGCAAACACTTTTCTGAGATATTGTTGGCCCTGCCCCCACAGGGAGAGACCGGTACTCAGGGAAGCCGTGGATCTGAGGGACCCCAGGGAGCCCGTGGTGAGCCTGGTAACCCAGGACCATCTGGTGCCGCTGGCCCCGCTGTGAGTACATAATGAACTTGTCTGTCAGCGCTCCCTCACACATCCCGTCACATCTCTTTTGCATGTGTTGGTGAGAAAGATAAGAGTGCTCCTCTTGTCTTTATAGGGTGCCCCTGGATCTGATGGCTCCCCTGGCAACAAGGGATCCCCCGTAAGTATCATCAACCAAATTTACTGCAATTGAACTCTGATCATGATCATGACATGTTATAACAACCCCGACTCTACATCCAACAGGGTGCTGCTGGTATTGCTGGTGCTTCTGGTTTCCCCGGATCTCGTGGTCCTGCCGGACCTGCGGGAGGTGTTGGTCCTGCTGGTCCCAAGGGTAACAATGTGAGTCGATTGTTCAGTCTGGGTAATAACACACATAGTTCGTCAGTGTTATAGACAACTAGGATCACCTGACAGCCTAAATGTAAATGTGTGTTTCTGCCCACAGGGTGACCCCGGTCCTTCCGGTCCTAAGGGAGAGCCTGGTGTAAAGGGAGAGAATGTAAGTTTCAAAAAGCATTGATCTTTTATTGATGGCCCCGTGCAGCTTTTGTTTACCATTCTGTGTAGTAGCAGTTTAAGATAGTCAAATCCTGGACAACCCTGTTGTTTGACCGGCTTCCACCTCTTTTGTAGGGTCCAGCTGGAGTTCAGGGACTTGCCGGCCCATCTGGTGAGGAAGGCAAGAGAGGAGGCCGTGGTGAGCCCGGTGGTGTTGGAGCCCGTGGACCCAATGGAGAGCGTGTAGGTTACTGCCTCAACTTCAGCCTTCCATTATTTACAATAATCAATACTTTTTAAATGTATATATCTTTTTGTATGTTTACAGTACACTAAATTCCCGGGGGAATATATGAAGACATTGTTGCTCTGTCTCTTTGTTCCTTTAGGGAGGTCCTGGTGCTCGTGGTTTCCCTGGTGCTGATGGAGCTGTTGGTGGCAAGGTGAGATCATGAACTCCACTCAGTTGTGTAGTTTAACTGACTACTCAGACTCAGAGAGTCATTTTACTTCCTCTGCAAAGTTTAGAGATAAATTGAAGATAACACAAAATCTTCTTACTCATGTGACAGGGAGGCCCTGGTGAGCGTGGTGCCCCTGGCGCAATGGGACCTCAGGGAGTCACCGGTGAGGCTGGAAACCCTGGTGCTCCTGGCGCACCTGGATCAAAGGTGAGTCCTGATGCATGACGTCTCTGTGATGAAACACCACATAAAGAACTGTTGAATACACCTGAATCTACCTCACACACTCTCTGCCTTGACTCTCCTCAGGGTATGACTGGAAGCCCCGGAAGCTCCGGCCCCGATGGCAAAGCTGGACCTGCTGTAAGCACAGACTCACTCGTACATTCTGTCGTTAGTCCCTCCGTGTCATCGTGTTATCAGATCAAATATTTAGTTTTTTTTATCTTCCAATGATCTTTAGGGTATTTCTGGAAATGATGGACGCCCCGGACCCCCTGGCCCCGCTGGAGGCAGAGGTCTTCCTGGAGTGATGGGATTCCCCGGACCCAAGGGAGTAGCTGTAAGTCCATCGCACCGCACATCTGGTTTTGAAGTACAACAGTTTGAAGGCCCAGGCTAGGAATACTGGCGCTAAATCTGCTGCGCTGACATGTGTGTGCTTTCCTAACAGGGCGAGAGTGGTAAGGCTGGCGAGAGAGGTGCTGCTGGTGCTTCCGGACCCCTTGTAAGTAATTAAGTAATTAAATAAAACTTAAAATGACAGAATAAATGTCCATAAAATGCTGCGAGTGGATTGATGTTTGGTTATAATGGGTGCTGTCTTTGTTCGCAGGGTGCCCCTGGCAAAGACGGTGACGTCGGTGCACCTGGACCTGCTGGTGTTGCTGTACGTATCTTGTCGTGTTTATTCATTACTGTTTATTGATCCGTTCTACTAGAATGATGTGAAAAACAGTTCCTGAACTTGTCCTTTGATCCTTTCTGCTCAGGGTGGTGCAGGAGAGAAGGGAGAGCAGGGTCCCGTTGGTCCCCCCGGATTCCAGGTAGGTTTCTGAGAATATCTCTGCAACTGGAGAAACATCGTTTCCTTTATTGGATACACGATGTTTGAGCTGTGTCATCGCTCCATTCTAAACTTTCCAATCTCACTTTCTCGTGCAGGGTCTTCCCGGACCCCAAGGTTCTACTGGTGAGACTGGCAAGCCCGGTGAGCAGGTAAGAGTCACAGGGGACTGAAATCGTATATCTTATAGCACTCAACAGTGTGTGTAGTGATGGCCTGGTAGATCCAAAATCATCCTAAACTGCTTTATTTATTTTATCTATGATGACACAGTACCAAGCTTGTCCTGTTGCTTTCAGGGTGCTCCTGGTGATGTTGGACCTCACGGCCCATCTGGATCAAGAGTGAGTATCTCCTGCATTTCAGCGTCCATGATAGACACAGGTTCCTGGGGTCTTAAGTCAACAGTCGTGACTGATGTGTTCGCTCTCTCCTTCAGGGCGACAGAGGTTTCCCTGGTGAGCGTGGTGCTCCTGGCATTGGTGGCCCAACTGGAGCCCGTGGTGCTCCTGGACCTGCCGGTAACGACGGAGCCAAGGTAGGTTAAATAAAAACTCTTAAAGATGACCCTCTCCTTAGAAAAAAAACAGGTTCTATTGACACGTTTGTTCATTACGATGATGAGGTCCTTCAGTCTGATCGGGTCTTCATGTGCCTGATCATGAACATCACCATGTGGTCCATATGGATCCAGGTCTCAAAGATGAAACATATTAATTCAGGGTACACAAGACAAATGATTCAAAAACCTGGTACATGCCAGCACTCTCCTCATTCCGAAGTGCTCATCTGCTTACAATTAAAGTTTAGATTCACTTGCTGACCTGCCGGTGTTACAATAATTCCTGCAGGATTTAGTAAAAGCACATCAACACTAACATTGGTGAAGGATTCTTGCTGAGCACTGTGGATTATGCACTTGCAGCAAATGAAACATCATTAGGGGATTATAAAGTTGACATTTTTGTTTCTCTTGTGTGCGTGCAGGGAGAGCCTGGTGCTGGCGGTGCCCCCGGCGGTCAGGGATCCCCCGGTATGCAGGGAATGCCCGGTGAGCGTGGAGCTTCAGGTCTCCCCGGTGTCAAGGGAGAGAGAGTAAGTGTCCAATGCATCACAAGAAAGAATACACATCTTTTTTTAGCATCAACACAACCTTGATATGCATAAATGTAATGTCTCTGCTTGTCTTAGGGTGATGCTGGTGGCAAGGGAGGCGATGGTGCCGTTGGCAAAGATGGCGCGCGTGGTATGACTGGTGCTATCGGAGTCCCTGGACCTCCCGGTTCTCAGGGTGAGAAGGTGAGTTGTTTTTCTTTCTTTACACATATAAGCATTTCAACTTCATTAACCGTATGAACTGATCTGTTCTAGTCCATCTAACCTGCTTTCCGTCTGGTTGTAGGGTGAGGCTGGCGCCGTCGGAGTTGCTGGACCCAGTGGTCCCCGTGGTTCCCCTGTAAGTTCGGCTCCAAAAAACAGTTTTTAACTGCTCAACACAAGAGTTGATCTTCAGTGCACTTTGCAGAATATTAGCTCATTTATTTAAATTCAATACCCCTAAAACCTGCTTCCTTATTCCTCCGACAGGGTGAGCGTGGAGAGAGCGGCCCCTCCGGAGCTGCTGGATTCGCTGGACCTCCCGTAAGGATCTCCCCTTTTTTACATTTCTGACATTATTCTACTTTAGTTTGACAATCATTACAAGATACAGAATTAGAATTACAGTTAGGCCAAAGGGAAGCATGTGTTGATGTCTCCTGTTGCCTTAAAACCTCAGGGTGCTGATGGTCAGCCTGGTGCCAAGGGAGAGAGTGGAGATAGTGGACCCAAGGGAGACCTTGGTGCTCCTGGACCCGCCGGACCCGTCGGATCTGCTGGTCCTCAGGTAAGCCCACATGATCACACGTATATCACTGTAGAACACTCGATACAGAACAGTAGTTTGTCTACTGGAGGCCTCAACTTTCCACATCCAAACTAATTGTGATGTCCCAAATCTTCTTCTTCTCTCATTTTTCAAATGTTTGTGTCAACAGGGACCTGCTGGTGCCCCTGGACCCAAAGGTACTCGTGGTGGTGCTGGATCTCCTGTAAGTATCCCTTCAACATGAGAGCATTTCTTATCTTATCTTATAATGGAGACACCGCCAATCCTTTAACACATGCACACCGACTGTAAAAGTATTTTTTTCAGTCTAAATGATAAACTGGTTAAAGTCCACGTTTTATTATGACGATATCAAAGAAATTAAAACTTTTTTATTTCGATAGTTTCAGCTGTATCAGCCTTGTTTTTAAGTTCCATCTCTCTCTCTTTCTGTATGAACGTAGGGTGCTACTGGTTTCCCTGGACCTGCTGGAAGAGTTGGACCCGCCGGCCCCTCTGTAAGTTCCATCAGCCTGTTTGTACCTCGATGACTGAAGGACAATATTCCCTGTTCATGTATGACCATCGACTGAGCGATCAGATTCAATGACATGATTCCTCCATGTGTCTCCAGGGAGCCGCTGGTCCCCCTGGACCCCTCGGACCCCTTGGCAAAGATGGTATGAGGGGAGCTCGTGGTGAGACCGGTCCTGCTGGTCGCCCTGGTGAGGCTGGTGGCGTTGGAGCCCCTGGACCCTCCGGAGAGAAAGGATCTGCTGGTTCTGATGGAGCCCCTGTGAGTGCCCATAACTTGCTAGCTGAGCCTTAACAGACCAGCTAGAACTTAATGTGTTAACTCCAACCTTCTTGATAACCTAAAGTGCAGTACAGTGATCTCTGATGTGCCCTTCTGTGCAGGGTACCTCTGGTAGCCCCGGACCCCAAGGTGTTGTTGGACAGCGTGGTATTGTAGGTCTCCCTGGACAGCGTGGAGAGCGCGGTTTCCCTGGTCTGCCTGGAACATCTGTGAGTAAAGTCCTTGTCCTGTGCTTACCCTCCTTCCTGAAGCCCTCCTCATTGGATCCAGAGAGCTGACCTCTATTCTTCTCATTCAGGGTGAGCCCGGAAAGCAGGGACCTGGTGGACCTCTTGGTGGCCGTGGACCCCCCGGACCCGCTGGACCCCCCGGACTCTCTGGTGCCCCCGGAGAGGCTGGTCGCGAGGTATGAGGCTTCTGAATCAGAATCTGGCCTTGATTGAACATAGACTTGTAGGCTGGTGTGGCATGATCTAATCAGCTAACATGATGCTGCTCTTCCACAGGGATCTCAAGGACATGATGGTGCCCCTGGTCGCGATGGAGCTACTGGCCCCAAGGTAACCTTTCTCCTCTGTCATAAATCATTAGGTGAGGTTACATTGTGACTTTAGTTCTCTGAGTATAGAGTCTATCTCTGCACTGCTCAGAATAGGTGAACATCTTTAGGCCAATATGGAGTCCCCACAATGGAAACCTACTTTTCAGCTGCCTCACATTCTCTCATTGAATATGTGCTGTTGTAGGGAAACCGTGGTGAGGCTGGTAATGCTGGACCCCACGGACCCCCTGGTGCTCCTGGAGCCCCCGGAGCTGTCGGCCCCTCTGGCAAATCTGGCGATCGTGGAGAGAGTGTAAGCCCTCCCTTCCCAATAATCTCTAATCCTGTTGGAAAAAGTGTGACAAAATATGTTAATTCACTGTGCAGATCTCTGATTTTCCAATGTTCTCTTAACTTCAGGGTCCTGCTGGTCCTTCCGGTCCTTCAGGCGGTGCTGGTGCCCGTGGTCCTGCTGTACGTTCCTCGATATATATAACGCATCATTTATATATATATATATCAATAGAAAACGTGATATATCTTATATTGCAGGACTGATGATTGTGTTTTTGTTATGTTCAGGGCCCTGCTGGTGCAAAGGGAGACAGAGGAGAGGCTGGTGAGGCCGGAGAGAGAGGCCACAAGGGACACAGAGGATTCAGCGGCATGCAGGGTCTGCCCGGAACTGCCGTGAGTAACTTCCACAGCGACTTTCACTCTTCCCTGATCACACCTATTATTTGGTTGTTGAACCATCTCAACAAAATATATGAACACATTTTTTCTTCCGCATGCATAATGTAATATTTGACATCTTATGTACCTCCAGGGAGGATCTGGAGAGAGAGGACCTTCCGGTGCCTCTGGACCTGCTGGACCTAGAGTGAGTATGATTCAAGACAAATAACAGACAAGTTGGTTCCGCTGCTTTGAGTCTATGTTCAGTTATCTAGATCGGTATAGTTATACACATCATGTCTCTCGTTCCATAGGGACCTAGTGGATCAAGCGGCTCCCCTGGTAAGGATGGTATGAACGGTATGCCCGGACCCATCGGACCCCCTGGACCTCGTGGTCGCAATGGAGAGATGGGAGCTTCTGTGAGTTGATGTATATTTTTTATCTACCTACTTCCTTACATTCAGATATGTTGCTGTGTTTGTTAAACTCGTTTTTCTCCACTAGGGTCCCCCTGGACCTCCCGGACCTGCTGGACCCCCTGGACCTCCCGGTGGTGGATTTGACTTCGTCAGCCAGCCTATTCAGGAGAAGGCCCCCGATCCCTTCCGTGGCGGCCACTACCGCGCTGACGACCCTAACATGATGCGTGATCGCGACATGGAGGTTGACACCACCCTCAAGACCCTGACACAGAAGATCGAGAAGATCCGCAGCCCCGACGGTACCCAGAAGAGCCCTGCACGCATGTGCCGTGACCTGAGGATGTGCCACCCCGAGTGGAAGAGCGGTGAGTTCAGATCAGTGCTGGCTGAGCCCTAAGAACGCCGTGAGAATCCTTTCAACTTGACTCATGTCCCTCTTTTGCAGGAACATACTGGGTTGACCCCAACCAGGGCTCTCCTCTGGATGCCGTCAAGGTTTACTGCAACATGGAGACTGGCGAGACTTGCGTCCACTCCAGCAAGACCAGCATCCCCATGAAGAACTGGTACCTCAGCAAGAACATCAGAGAGAAGAAGCACGTCTGGTTCAGCGAGTCCATGACCGGTGGATTCCAGGTGAGATGTTGTGAAAAGATATTTTCCCTCATCAGCTGATGAGACGACAGGGCGGATTTTACTTCAGCCAGTGAAAATAACACCGGTGCATCCTCCTCTCTTCTCACCACACAGTTCCAGTATGGCAGCGATGGAGCTGACAACGAGGATGTCAACATCCAGATGTCCTTCATGCGCCTGATGTCCAACCAGGCCTCTCAGAACGTGACATACCACTGCAAGAACAGCATCGCCTACATGGACTCTGCTTCCGGCAACCTGAAGAAGGCCCTGCATCTGCTCGGCTCCAACGACATCGAGATCAGAGCCGAGGGCAACAGCCGCTTCACATACAGCGTCAGCGAGGATGGCTGCACAGTAAGTTTGACCTTGTGTTCCTTGAGAAGCAACATTTTGCTTCCTGACTATAGTTTTTTGTCGGGCAAACTGCAGGAGTGTTTTCTGACCTCTGCTTGTTTCCCCTCCACAGGCACACACTGGCTCATGGGGCAAGACAGTCATCGACTACAAGACATCAAAAACATCCCGCCTGCCAATCATTGACATTGCTCCTATGGATGTTGGTGCACCTGATCAGGAATTCGGCGTCGAAGTTGGCCCTGTTTGCTTCTTGTAAAAATGAAAGAAATATGGACGTGACGTTGTTGTTTTTTTTTCTAGCAGTCATCTCTAAATCCTTTTTTCTATGCATTCAAAACTCATTCGGCTGCCATTGGTCCACATGCTTAAAACCACTCCCCTTGAAGACGGTGTTTGTTTTCTTCCAATCATGAGAAGTTTTGGGACTGCGACTTCAACCAACCACAAGGACACTTTAAAAAGAATCTTTTGTTTCCACTGGCAACATGAGAATGATATATATATATAGATATATATATATATATATTTGTGTAAGATTTCCCCCTGGAGATTGAGAAAAAAATCCACACATGCAATGAAACACAGGTGACTTTTGCCATTTTCTAGCACTGCAGAAGGACATTGAAAACAACAAATGATATGTACCATTTTTCTGGTGTTAAATAAATTGTAAAAAGTGTGAAGTGTCTCCTTGTTGTAAAATTAAGACAGAAAAAAAAACCACCTGAAAGTTGCTCACACAAAGACAAGGAAGCTCACCTTCATTGCAATATGTAGATGGCTACCTCAGAACAAGAAGTCACCGACAATTTTTTCTTAAATGAAAAGGGTATATTTTACACAACATTTGGGGAGAGATTCAAACCATTCAAAAGGTGCTATTACCAACAATCAATGAGGTCCAGTATTGGTGATTGATAGGTCATACTGTATTATGCCACTAATGCCTGCAGAACCTTCGGTGCTACGAAATTTACTCATTGTCTTGTTGTCTATGCAGTGCAATTGTTTTCTTCTTAAGTGTTGCATTGAGGTGCAGATCACTGCGGATGTAAATGCATGCAATCATGTCATTGTAGATAAAAGCAAGTGACTGGTTCAATATCATCTCCCTGCCCGTGTGTTCAGTGTTGATCTTCTTGTCTGTTTGCACCTGTGGAAAACTCCTCTTCACCAAAAAGAAAAAAAAGCCAGCACACATCTCCCACCCTGTTGTTTATGTTGTTTGTTGATGTCGAAAAGGGTTTCTTAAAAAAGAATTTGAAGCAGACCCACTTTCATGGTTGCAAAGAGAGATTCTGTACTTATTTTGTACATGTATAATAAATCGAGATGTTTCTAATTATTTTTGGGTGCTGAAATAAAGCATGTGAAGTGGTCTACTCACTGGCGGAGTTTTCACTGTCCTGGTCACACCAGTTACGACAATTCGAGGAGAAATATTCCCTAAGATGAGACTGCCGGGCCTTCAGCACATCGCTATTTAAACGGAGGGATCAAATGGTCCACAACAGATGCACAGTTATTAGGAATTATCTTGTTTTCATCTGCAGAATCTCAAATATAGAAATGTGGATTTGCATTACCACAACTCCCAAATTCTAAAAAGATACTCTGGCGACTCCTCCTGGACATTTAGTGCAACTACAGCTGTTCTAAAAAGTCTGAGGTGACAGGAAGTGCTAAACGAAGCCTTCCTGCATCATTTGGTTAACAGGCAAACAGTCTCTATGCAAAGGCAAGTGGACTTGTTTGGGACCATCAGAGTCGCTGACATCCACTCACAGCGGCCTCATGTGACCTCAATGACTCTAGAACTGAAGAAGCCTTTTCAGGTGAGAGGTTCAGCTCCAAACAAGTCCAGTTGCCTTGTCTTGTTTGAAAGAGGAGTTTAACACCGAATCCAACAAGATCATAAAAACTGATGCTGCGACGACAATGTGATGAGACCAAAGCAGGGACCATTAAGATGTTAAAGGAGGTCATAAAACAGGAATACGATACGTAACAATCACCTGCAGCTTGCATGAATCAACTGAACAATCTTCTCTGCCTCCTTCAACTACTGGAGCTGCCGAGATTCTGAAGAGGTAAGAGATATCGCACCAGGTGCCCCCTCGGCCTCGTTGATGCTTTGAGCACATCCTTTCCAAGCATGCTGCCTGACGCCTGGTACCAGCAGGGAAACATTGGTTTTGACATTTCTTTATTAGTTGTGAAAGTACAGTGAATCATAAACAGCAATCACAGGCAATATCACTCTGCTTCCCCACATCAACTTGAAAACAATACACCGTGCAAGCAACTACTTTAATATTCAGGTCTTTCCATGCATCCATCATTGTTTCTCATTTCCTGCAGAAAACAAACATGATGAGTTTGCGTTTCATCCGTGATAACTGCAGCTTGAATATCGTAACGGCCGGAGTTTACCGAGGCAGCGTGTCGCTGTAGGGGTCACTGTGAAAACAGGAGGATGGAAACAAACATTAAGAACTTCTCAGCACTTCAAGGATCAATGACTGAATTAACTTAACTACTCACTGCTGGGCCAAGATGAGGGGGATGCTGGGGCTGTCGGACTGCAGCGGCGACGCCCTCTCCCCGGTCCGGCTGTGGAACATGGGCTGCGTGGACAGAGGTGGAGGACCGCCACGATGCCCGGCCATGTTCCTCAGCTCGTCAGTGTTGCCGAGAATAGTGTGGTGGTGGTACAACTGAATCCTGCAGAAAGTAGGGCTTTAATTAACACCTCTCAACCACAAGAAGTTAACTGATTGCAGGATTTTGGTCTGTAAGTCTACTGATGATGGAATTCCTGAATGAGAACGGGGAAGTTGAAGCCGCTTGGCTGTTCCCACGTATAGACTGTATAAGTGATCCCACCATAATATATGAAAGCTGACTTGTCTCACTCAGTGTGTCAGATAATAGTGGAAAACTTGTTGTACTCACTGGTTTGTTCTTGCGTTCCTCTTGGAACTATAAAAAAAGGAATAATGTGTTTATCAAGATCAGTCAGAAGCTTCAATTTAGTGCTTATTCTTCCTCATAACAGAATATAATCCCACTTACACCTGATGGAATAGATTGTACCGAGGAGGCAACATAAACTGTCTACAGCTCTGTTGCACCAGGGGTACGTGGGACAAACGCTATTGATATTCAGTAGGTTGGAAGTAGATACGTACACTCCCTCCCGTCTGCCGTACATGATGTACGCCAGCAGCAGACACAGCACAATGGCCAGGATCAGCGGCACAATCACCGTCACAATGTAGTCGGGGAAATAATCTCTGCTCGGGGGAGACTCGGGAGGGGTGTAGTCATCTTCAGTCCCCAGGATCCCGGAGCCCGAGGTGGGAGGAGGGGGAGACGGCTCCTGCTTCGTCAGGTCGACCTGCGGGGAGAAAGACGAGTGATATATCTGTCAACATAACCGTCATATACAAAGCCACAGAGGGCAGGACTGTTAGTGCTCAACAATAACTATTAAATGGGGCTAATAGTTCAGGCTCAGGGGCTCCCAACCAACCTGCAGGGAAATACTACAAAGATTAACCAGTTATTATAAATATTTCTCTCTTGGATGATCCCATCTGCAGGTCAGGAACCACATTTAATTTATAAAACAAACGTTGGAGCGCCGGTGATGTTTCTTTCAGGCCTCACCAGCTCAGTCTTGCACCAGGTGATACAGTTGCTGGGAATGCTGCAGAAGTTGCAGCCTCCCGGGACCTTGACTTTGGCCCCAGATGTGCACTGCCTCTCATGCTCCGGCGTCTCCACCCTCAGGAGACAGCTGGAGAAGTACTGCATGGATCCCACCTTCACATACACACTGACACAAACCTGATTTTAATCTTGATTAAAATCAGATCCAGGGTGAAAAACAATCAGACGGCAGAAACTCTCTTTTGTACCCTTCAAAGTGCCCCGCCAGAGGGAGGGGGACCCTGCCGCCTCGGTCCAGGGCGTTGGTGATGTTGACAATCTCCAAAGCCTCGGTGTCCCACAGCTTCTGTAAATCCTGCTTTATTTCATCCTGAACAGTAGAGGGCAGCACCTTCTCAATCTCCCTCAGCTTGATGAAGAATTCTGCCTGGTAGGGCAGAATCGTCTCTGATGACAGCGACATGTGTGTAGTCATTATTGTCTCCTTTATCATCTCCCATCTCCTCTTCTGTCCTTATTATTCTGATATTCATCACTGTTTACTGGCAGAATGAAACCTACCTGCGATGACTTTGATCACGAGGATCTGTCGGGCTGTTTCATAGCTTCGTTTGTTGATGGCGTAGACCTGTCAGACAGAAGGGGATGTTTGTGAGACACCAGGAGCTGTGAAGCAGAACGTGACCTTTCCTTCATTCCGGGGATCATTACATTTCTTCTATCTCTCCTTATATCAGTTTGACGTCTCTATGTCTCCATCAGTCATTCATTTCCTACATTACCCATAACTCCTCTCTACTAGCTGAAAACAAGCCTCCAGCTTTACTATTTCCAATTTACAGAGACGTGCACCTCTTCCTCTTTCTTCATGAATATTTAATAACGATGCACAAAAAGAAGAAGAGAGAAGCTGGAAGCTTTGGTCTCTGAGGGTTTGACAACAGAACGTGACTCTCACCTCTGATGTTCCATGAAGCTGAAGAACCATCTTCAGCTTCACATTTGTCTCCACTGCAGCTGAAGTGTTTCAGTGTAACAGGAAAATCATTTCATATAGAATAATATCTATCTATCTATCTATCTATCTATCTATCTATCTATCTATCTATCTATCTATCTATCTATCTATCTATCTATCTATCTATCTATCTATCTATCTATCCGTCCATCCTACCTCGATGACACTCTTCCCCGGGGATGTTGGGGTTCCGTACAGGTAGCCGTTATCGTACGGGTGCCTCTGGGTGTAGCGGAGCCACTCTGGGAGGTCTGGGAAGTTCTGCCTGTTGCATTTAAACACCATGGGGTCGTCGTACAGGCGTCCAGCTTCACAGCACACAGACAGACAGAAGAGAGACACAAGGGGGGGGGGGGGGCTGTGGGTGTAAGACCGAGTTCTTACAGTCAAAGGTTGGTGTGTAAACATGAATCAGGATCTTACCGTAGAGTTTGGACAAAGGCTCAAAGTCATTCTGGAAAGTCTCTCTCATCAGCTCGTATGTAAATAACTTCCCCAGTGGAATGGTGAATTTGATCTCTGCATTGGCCCCGCACACGCTGACGGCACAAACTGTGTGGAAGGTTGGAAAAAGAACCAAATGACTGAGCAGAAGAAACCTTGACTTTAAACATCTGAAAACACACACACACACACGGTGGTTCGGTTGGACGTGCAGTCCTTCAGAGCTCCCACAATGTTTACACAGACTGAACTACAACAACTAGATACTGCCAGTGTCGCCAGACGACATGAAGTTAAAGAGTTTCAGGGATAAACTTGCCTGTTAAAAAGACGATCCAGCTCCTGCAGCCTGCCATCTTGTTTTGACTTGTGATTGACAGGGCCAAGTGGGGAGTGCAGCAAAAGACTTGTCTGGGTTATTTTTGTCTGCTCACATCACAACATCATTAGTGTGCAGAGGAAGCAAGAGGCAAGTGTTGACAAAAGTATACATTTCATAAGAACATTTACTCAGGTAAGTACTTTATTTTATATATAGACTAATTATTTGGACGCAACGTCATTTGAGCAGGAAACATTGTACTTTTGACTCCACTGAATTAATGCTTTAGAATATAGTTAAAATTATTCAATAACTGGAATAAAATCTAATTTGATATTTTGATTGAAATTTCTGTAACAAGTTTATGTAGAAGTACTTTTAAAATACACAATATAATAAAACACAATATAATATTCTAAAATATAAGATTTTCAAATTGAATGTGTATAAATTCAGTTTATTTCCAATAACAAAATTATATTTATAATTCATGCATATTTACAAACATGTGAATATTCTGCCAAACAACTATTTAATTCATGCTATTTGTTCACTCCACACTCAGTTAAGCACTAGTAAGTGTGGTGGGGAAGCTTGCTGCAGCTGCAGATGAACCTCTGTCCCACTGAGAAGTGATGCACATCCTGTTTGAATGGAGCACAACTGTTTCTCTGGTCGTGTCCTTCAGATTGGACCTTCAACTGCTGTGAGACAGAGTGTGATAAAGGAGGCGGTGGTTGATGCTCAGGCAAACATAAAGGGGAAGTATTTCACATGTTCTTTCCCACGTGTGGCCTGATAAATTAGCCCCCCTCCCCTCCCCTCCCCCGTAGAATTCAAGAACCGAGACGCAGTGGGTCGATTCTAAAAAACGCCATTCCTCAAAAGGGGCAATGCTTTGCCTACCTGCAGAGATCATATTTACTGTACCTCTCAGCACAGATGCAGAGTGCAGGAAGCAGCAATGTGGCCTGCAAATAACGGATGTCTTATTGGTCACTGAGGTTTGACATGGCTGAAGTGTTACTGGGTCCTAATGCAGCCTAATTCTCTGACAACAGTTATACTTTCAAATATTGAAATCTAGCAGTGATTACATACGTTTATGTAGTTATATACATATATATATACATATATAAACGTTTATATAAGCTATAGGCTATACTATGTCATGTTTATTTTTCTTGTTTTTAAATTAATTTATCCACCATACATAAGTTACTGACAGCTGCAGGACTGCAGCTGCCAGCTGGGGTGGGGCCAAGTAATGTTACCCCTGACTGAGGAAGTGAAATATGCGTCTATTACAACGACGAATAAAATATTGTGAGCACATTTCAAATTAACATAATAAATCAAGTCTGTGTGCCGGAATCAGCCGGTAGACGTGCTGTTGTTCGAGTAAACCAAGACGTGCAATGGATTAGCACTAGGACCCGGAGGCTTCCTCCTCCATGCAGCAGCACTCTGCCGCTACAGAGGAGGACCAGAAATCTGCAGCTCACAGAATGAAGAGATCATAATGATGCTGCCTTTAAAAAGGGATTAAACGTAAGCAATCTGTCGTCAGCTGCGGCAAATCCTCGGCTCATTACTGCTCTACTTTTCGGTGAAAATGTTTTGACGATTATCGTAATTATCTGCGAGATTTTGGTTTGCAATGCTGTGACTGCAGGCGAGCTCATGACAGATGCATCGTGCTCACTTTCTCTGTTGCATTGGACGAGAATTGCAGCGGATGCAGGCAGGCCTCTAACACGAGCTGTTGTTTTTGTTTCCCTCCGTCTGCCGGTCTAGTCGGAGCGCCACCTCGCTACAATCGGCTGCCGGTGTGCAGTATTAGCCAGCGGGAGTTGAGAAGGGAGACATGCCGTCGCTGAGCATCCGTTGCGACGCTTGACTGACCATGATGAAGACCGAATCCACATCCAAGAGCACCGGCTCTGGCTCCACGCTCAGGAGCCCATCCCCGCACCGGAACGCGTACGAGGCGGGGATGCAGGCCCTGAAACCCGTCAAAGACAATGCTGCAAACGGGGACATGCAGGACGGCCCCCGGGGGCGCAGGTACGGCTCCAACGTGCACCGTATAAAAAACATGTTTCAGCAGATGACCACAACCACGGGCGATGCTGAGGGAGAGGATTGCGCCACCACCAACGAGAAAACGGTGCGCCTCTCCCTCCCCAGAGCCGGGAGCCTGAACGAGAACGTGGACCACAGCGCGCTGCTGAAGCTCGGGTCCACCGTGTCCGACCGCGTCAACAAGTTCGACATTAAACCGGAAAACGGTCACCAGCGGGCCTCATCACCCAGTTACTCCAAGCTGCAGGAGACCCGCCGCATCTTCGAGCAGCAGCAGGAGAGACAGCAGCAGGAGAAGCAGCAGCAGCAGGAGAAGCAGCAGCAGGAGACACAGCAGCAGGAGAGACAGCAGCAGGAGAAGCTGGCCACCACCAGAGTCCTGCTGAAGACAGACAAGGCCCCAGGCTTTCAGGATGGCAGGTTGGACAATCTATCTCGTTTTAATGGCAGCACAGAGTCCTTGGACAGCCTGGACACCGGTGATGCAGTGTCCCCTACGGTCAGCCAGCTCAGTGCTGTCTTTGAACGGGCGGCCGAGCTCCGGAACAACCTTAACCGCCTCTCCTCTACACCACCACTACCTTCCCGGGGGGTCAGCACCAAGATGGGTGTGTTGAACTCCAAAATACTCACAAAAAGGGTCATTTCCTTTGCCACAGGCAACCAGGAGGAAGAGTTCTGCAGCCTGGACCAAGAGGGGCCGACAAGGAGCCCCAGGAGGGGGTTGACTCCTCCATCTGAAGGCATTAACGGGGGCCAAAGCTGTGAGTTTTCCAGTAATGTGGGAAACGAGCAGAGGGAGATGACTTTCTCGGATGCAGGTACGGAGGTCAAAGCTGAGGAGCAGTCCAGCAGCACAACACTGCAAGGCGACGTCCACATCTCTGCAGAGAATGGAGAGACCACTGCCGAGAGGCGAAGCTCTCCAAAGGGCGCTGAGACGCTCAGAAAGGAGGGGGACAGGGTTAAAGATGCAGAGGAGGAGGACAGGACTCTCAGAGATGACCAGTCGGGCCGTGACTCTGTGGATATCAGTAACTACAGCGCAGTGGGGGGTGACTACGGCGAGAGCCAGGGGGATGAGGAGGAAGATGAGGAGGATGACCGCTATGATCCTGAGTCCAGCTGCGTGGAGATATCTGGGCTGCCTGTGGAGGAGGACCCGCCCCCTTCGAGGAAGATCCGCTTCAGCGAGGATCCCATCAAGGTGAGAAAGAACATGAAGATGAAATCTTTCACACGAAACCCTCAGAGTTAATCAGGCTGCAGTGGAGAAACCTGAATTGTAATTACGTCTGCACTCCTGTGTGTGTTTGATGAGTGTTGTTGAACCTGACCTTAAAGCTTATCTGCTCTGGTAAAGACCACTGTCAGCTCTTTTAATGAACTCTCTCCGCTCCTGCCGGTGTCGGAGTGAAGGATGCTGACATTTTGAATTCACCCTGTTTCAACATGGGGCTTTGCACACTACTAACACCCTCCCTCCACAGTAGCCAGGGACTAATGGATGCTCCTGACATGGGCCTCAAAAGAGCCAAAGATGCTTATCTGATATGCAACGGAAGCTGCTAGAGGTGGAGGAACAGAAAGGCTTTTAAAGAAGACAGTGTGTGTTTGAGAAAGAGGAAGTGAGGAAGATTAACTGGAATCTCCTCTTGGCGGATGAGAGCGAGGGTTGACGAGGAGTAGGAGGTAGAGTGTGTCTCCGTTTCTGGGGGTGGTGTAATGATCCGGAGATGAGCGTCAGATCCTCTCCAGCTCGGTCTCGCTGCTCGGGTCTGCCTTGAGGTCTATCTCTGCCAGAGAAAGTGGATTCTGCCCTTATGCATCACACACATTCCCTCACGCAGAAAGCCATTTCATTGACTAAGGGCTCATGTCCTGTATCACGACCAATCAAGTAGAATGTTGCTCTTTCTCCCTTCGCATCGCTGCACATCATCCAGTAATGCTCTTTCACTGGACCTCGTACTTCAGAGAGGAGTTCAAAGTTTGATTAAATTGATACAATTCTCATGTCATAATCGAAAATCTGTTTTGCTACAGCCAGGAGCTGTTAGCTTAGCTTAGCTTAGCTTAGCACAAGGACATGAAACAGGAAATGGTTAGCAAGGCTGCTTCCAAAGAAAAAAATAATTCCCCAAACTAGCACTTAATTATCTAACCTGAGGTGGGGCCTCACGATGAGTACATAGACCTGAGGACCTTATTGACGTCACAGACTTGTTCTCCACTCGGAGTTGTAGTAGAGGAACTCTGATGTCCCTTAGCCTAAACTACATTGTTGTCATTGGAAGAAGATGATTAAGGGAGCTAAAGGTAAGGACGCTAGTAACAAACCAAACCTTGACAAATATTAAGCCAAATCAGGATCCTACACTGAACCAAACCATTTGTTTTTTTTGGCTAAATTAACCCTGTTATATGATAGCATCTGATAGCCCCTCTTAGCCCCTATTGGCAGTGTATTAGCATGTGTTAGTATCTGTTAGCAGTGTGTTAGCCACTCTTAGACCATGTTAGCAGTGTGTTAGCCCGTGCTAGCAGTGTGTTAGCCCCCATTAGCCTCTGTTAGCAGTTAGTTAGCCCCTCTTGGCAGTGTCTTAGCCCATCTTAGCAGTGTGTTGGCCACTGTTAGCTGCGTTTTAGCATCTCTGAGCTGTGTATTAGCCTCTAACTACAATACAGTGAGCGAGGACAGATATTTTTACAAATATGTAAAATTGAAATACATCTTAACATTAAATATGACCATTCATTCACTGGGATTAGAGGCTCCCTGTGGATTTTCTGACCACTAATGGTGCTACAGAGAAATATTTTTCTTAATAGGTCTCTAATTTGGTTTGTCTCTAACAACATGTGATTTGGTTTGCCAGAGACACAGAATGCACAAGGAAACCCCCCTGGGTGCCTTTTAAATTCTACAGTTTCTATAAATAAAAAAATAAAATATCTTCACACCTAAATTTAGATTAATAAGAGTGAAAACTATAACGGTTTATGTGCAGCAACTTCTGTTAGCATGTGCCAGTTATACACCGACACAATATATCTATGATAAAACCAATAGGCTCTAATATGCACCCGGCCAGGTTGGATGAATTGTCTCCGCCATGCTGAAAATCCCATCAGTCCCCTATGAAGCTCAGTGCCGTGCACTTGTAATGCAGGAAGAAATAGAAAGAAGAAAAAAAAAGATCAGATTGTTTTATCCTCCGGAGATCTAAGATGGATACGAGCAGGAAGCATTATGTTTGGTGTGATTAAGAAGTAGTAGGCTTTTAGAAGAGCAGAATTTGGGATCCTGCAGCCGTCGTCGGAGAATAACCTCCCACTGAGCGCTTTCACACTGTATCATTGAGGCCTTTGTTATGGAGATTGATGCAGGGGTGGATGAGAGTAGAGAGAGAGAGTGTGTGTGTGGGGGGGAGGAGGTCAAATGGGAGGGGCGTTATTATGCAGCTCAAATGTCATGCGACTGTATAAACCTCCAAACGGACAGTGTGCGGTTTCTCTACCAAACAGGAAGTGCCCTTTTTTAGTGCATATTTCCCCTTCGTGCAACACGGCCAGTTGCTGTGGTTGGACGTCTGGGGTCTTTCTTTGTCCTTGTTTTACACTGAGACCTCCTCTCTCCCTCTCTCTCTCTCTGTCCTCTCAAATTGGCAGAAATAGCAGTTCTGCTCTGGGAAGAGTTCACACTGGAGCCTTTGTTAGCTCCTCCTGCTGACACTCTCTTTCTATCGCTTCTTCTTCTTCTTCTTCTTCTCCCCTTTCGCTCTTTGTTACCGGTCTCCTACTGTTAGTAAAAATAGCAGCATTGTTGTCGTCATACACTTGCCTCGCTTTTCAGGGCCGCCTTCTTCTTCTTCTTCTTCTTCTTCTCGTTTCAACACAGGAAGATGCCTCTCATGTCTTATTCACCTGTTTGTTTTGGTTTCGCGCCACATCGCTCAGCATCGGCACACTGTTGTTTTATGAGTTTCTCTCCTGGCGTGCTGTGATTTTTAATTATTTATCTGATTGTTGGCGGAACAACAACAACAAAGAGCGCATGGTGACATGGTCTCCGTTGCATTTGTGCAGAATTAATCTGATTTATTTTTAACGCACCAGAATCATCTTGCACTCTCATCACTTAACCGCCACACACACACACACACTTCCCTTGTGGGTTTCTGTTGCCTAAGCAACTCTGAACACGAGTCCTGCTGTCATGTTCAAAGAGCACTTATGATTTTTTGTTGCAGCGTATCATTAGTACCAACATCGTAATAAACAGAGGGTATTTCTGATGTCACCACCAAACTGCACCGACCTCCGATGTTCAAGCTCAGGTCGGCAGCTGAGAGCTCACCCAGGGAGAGATAATACATCACAATATGTCAGGGTATCCTCAAACTGCCTATTACTTACACTCAGAGGTCCTGAAGTGTTTCAAACCGTGCATTACTCACAGCAAGGAGGCGTCCGAGACCAGACAGATTATCAGCAAGGTCACTCTGACCCACTTTTGCGTTCTGCAGCGGTGGCGGGTTGCGTGCAGTTTGACGTGGTGTGCCCACTCGCTCAGGTTACTGCAGCAAGACACGTTATGTAACGTCTCGCTCACGTCTAACCTGCCGTCATCATGTCAAATCTTGCAGAACGTTAGATGCTTGTTAAGATGATCTATGAGGTCTTGGTTTCGCCAGAGGAAGAAATCAATGGATGTGTGTTCTTATTTTGCCTTCCGGTATTGGCACTACTTTCTCGACCCCTGACCCATGAGACCTCTGTGTCCTACCTCATGATTTCATCCCCGGCCCCCCCCATGAAAGTATATTAACACAAATACTTCCTACGCGCTTGGGAGGTAGTGATCCTGTAAAAGTTAACTACTTTCATGACGTTTTGGGGAGCAGGCAGATGGAGATAGGATGAAA
Organism: Macroramphosus scolopax; assembly: GCA_901007825.1. NCBI lineage: Eukaryota > Metazoa > Chordata > Actinopteri > Syngnathiformes > Centriscidae > Macroramphosus > Macroramphosus scolopax. The sequence goes on along the minus strand of CAAKHC010010090.1, from coordinate 38,650 downwards.
AAAAAAAGCCAAAACTGGATTACTAAATGAGGATTAAAGTTCACTCGTGCAGTTTAACGGGGCTCTGCAGGAGGAGATGCAGGGGATTATTAGTAGTTTTTTTATAACAGCAAGTTAGCTAAAGCTATAGCAAGTTAGCTAAAGTCGCTTCATATTGAAGAAGGAAGAAACAATCTTCCATCATCAATTCAGTCGTCGATACACAAGCCAATCAACAATCAGCACCTTTGTACAGCATCTACCTGTTAATGAAATAAACTGTAACACTCCATGCAAATAAACACGGTTTACAGTTATATATAGTATATTAAAGATATAGTTGACGTATCGTTACCGTGGAATTAATCGGCTCTCTCACGCTGACCTTATTATCGCGCTGGCGTGTCACCCCCCCCGGGGTCGGCGCTAAGCCTAAACATGACTGCTGACCAAACGCCGGGCTGCCAAAAGAGACGGGCTCGGGTGCCGTGCAAGCGTTTACTATGACGAACACGGGCAACATCCATTTTATTCTGGCTGCGTGTCGTACAATCTGCGATCTGGATCAACCCCCAGTTATAGGAGGCTTTGGGAACGACGATGTGCCGCCTGTGTGGCGCACAAATTTGTACGATGCCGTGGTTGTAAATCCGGGTGTTGTGACTTCTTTACATACTGTGTGTGTTATCATGATGGTGCGGCGGGATATTTGCAGCATACTGACGACAGTTTAGGTTGTGCATCTGTGAATGCACAGCTGCCTTCAGGGATGAAACAGAGACAATAAGGACACATGTTGGAAAAATGGGTGAAATAACAGCTTTGTATTACATTGATGGAAAAGTAGGGTGCTGCAGAATGTGGAGAGAGAGAGAGAGAGAGAGGGAGAGAGAGGGAGAAAGAGGGAGAGACAGTGGAAACACGCTATTTCTGCTGTTCAAAAAAACCCAGTGGCACCACCTCCACACGTCCTATTGGCTGGATCCAAAATTAGATCTGTTTTTTTGGAGAGTCTAGAAGGAAAGAAACACAGCAATTGACATGTTGCTGTGGGCAGCGGGGGTGGTGGGTGCGGGTGGGGGGCGGGTTTGTGCTCGCTGCCTGGTTAAAACCACCACTGTGTTACCCAATCACACCCTTTGCCTGCAGGGCCATCAGGATGGAGCCATGGGGGAGCGGAGGCCTGCAGGCCGCTCTATCATTTAGCCGTCATGACGGCGGCGTTGTAAAAAATGGTGGTTGTCACTTACTGACTGTTTTTCAATTCCTTTTACAGTCCCAGGCGATTTCTCCGTACAGACACAAACAACCCCGAGCTGGTGATCGGGTCTCGCTTGCTGCCTGCGTAGCTTTTGTAGGACATCCCAGGCGGCTGGCAGCAGAGGGAGGGAGGAAGGGAGTTTCCTGGCCATCTGTTAGTTCCTCTGACCTACTATCCGCCACAACTGGAACAGTCCTTCTCCAGCCCTGCCCACCCCCCCAGCCCGCCTTTAATCCCACTGTTTGTCTTCCAAAGATAGCCACCTCACTGTTCCACTACTGCTCCGCAGGCTTAGGTGAGCTCAGAGCGCGGGGCGGCGTCATGTTGGATCTCTAGTCTTCTCTGAGTGGGATCATCACACATGAGGGCAGATCTTCCTCCAGGAAGTAAAAGTGTTGCATGGCCTGCATCATGGCACCCACCCTGAACCCGCCCGAGGCCGCGGGTCACTGCAGACATGACTGACTGCTCCCCCCCACCACCACCACCACCCCCGAGCGCGACGTTACAACGAGCCTCGTTTGATCTGCTGCATTGTTGTCGGCGTGAAATGAGGGCGCCACGAGCCACCAGCTGGGGCCTCCTGATCTTAAAACTCAAGGAGGGGAGCGGCGCCACGTGAGAGCACACGCAGGCTGGTGCGTCGTGTCACTGAGGATGCAAACTGTTTGTTTTTGTCTGTCTATAATCCACATTGTGCTAATCCGTCTGAACACAAAGGTAACCTAAATCGAGAGGCGGTAGACGTCAGTGCTGCATGAAGGTCGATTCAATAATCACTGTACTTTCACTTCAGTCCCTAAAAGGAAACTGCAGATAATAATGATTCAGTGTCCCGGCGAGCGGCTGCTTGGAGTTGGTGGGACGGTGCAGCGATGACAGAGGAAGGAGTCCTCTCACTTTTATATTGGTCAGCCAAGTCTGCGTGTTCTTTCAGTTGTTCCCTTCTTCTATAACATCTCCAGGAACATGTGACGACAGCCCACGTTCACTGGTGCTGTCTGATTTCCTAATTGAACCCACACAAATATTAAATCTGCATATGATATAAAAACACAGCGGTGACTCACGTTTGAGCCGCCGAAGTGTCTGACTGAAGAATAATGTCAATAAAGAATCCGATGAGACGACTGATACCGCTCTCATATCCAAATATTAGATATGGAGCCCCGGCCGGGAGAAAAGGCTCGACTCTCTGAAGACGACGGCCTTATTTAGTTGAATCCGACCCGACTAGCAGACGTCTGCAGGTGTGAGCTCCTTTAACCAGGTGTGCTTTTCATAATCGGACCTGGCGGAGCTTCCGAATATGAATCTGTGTCTGAAGAAACCGACTCAGGGAGGGAAAACACTCCGAACTCTTACACACTCAAGTGGTTCGTACGAGAGGCCGTGAACTGGAGGTGTGAAGGAAGCGGAACTCCTCCAGCCACGACCGCCACACTTTACATTGTATTAATCAAAGAATCGTTTCAGCTTTAAATAGTGTAGTTCAGAGATTTTCTAGTGGATTATTTAATATTTTATAGTAATGCAATTCACATTCTAAACATACTTTCATTTCCAGGCGAAGAGATTCAAGATCAAGGCCACGATGTTTAAAAGCCCTCCACTCTTACGGATGATAAAAGCCTGGAAGTAGCTTGTACAGTGTTCAACGATGCGTGACGATAAAATAACACTGAATAAATCTCAAGAGAAGGAGGGACCGCTCGCATCTCAAAGGCCCCTGTCAAAGCTGACAAGCTCTCCAGTGTTGGGTTGCCAGGGAGAAGGAGGCCTGGAGGGCCGGCGGCTAGCACCGGAGCTACGAGATGCTACAGCGTAACACAGATGGACACGTCAGGGAGAGAGGAGTGTGAGACGCACAGGAAGTAGTAAAGAAGAAGAAGAAAGCTGCTAAATGTTGCTGGACAGAGTCTGGATATGAAAGAATGTGGAGTCCAGCACTGAATTGCAAGTTGAGCATGTCAGGTGGTGCATGCATAATGACCAGGAAGACCGAGTGTGTGTGTGTGTGTGAGAGTGTGTGTGTGAGCAGCAGCTGCAGAAGGCCTCCATTAGCATGCTGGAGGTGGTTATGTAAACTGACCATGCTGTTAAACCAGAATGAATGTGGGAAGTTGGGCCCTGAGACAGTAAACAGAGGCCTCTGTCTTCATGAGAGCGACTCCTGCGCTCGGGATTGATTTTCCCTGGTGAGTTTCGAGACAAGCGGCGCAGCTCGATGAGGCCGGCTGCGGCTGTCTCGTTCGGGGTGGTCAATAAATCTGGATTGCATTATGTGTGCTTTGCCGGGCCGGTGATTGTCGAGCCGCGCGGCTGCCAGTCTGCCTGCGCGGTCATCCTCAGCAGTCGATGCTCGTCCATACGTCTGAGATGAGCTGGAGGAACAGGTCAGGTGTCTCTAATGCTCCGTCTTCTCCGTCTGCCTCCTCCCGCAGGTGTTTGCCACGTACCCCAACGAGGACTACGACAGGCGCAATGAGGACGTGGACCCCATGGCGGCGTCTGCTGAGTACGAGCTGGAGAAGAGGGTGGAAAGGCTGGACCTGTTCCCCGTGGAGCTGGAGAAAGGTGCGGAAGTTACTGCATTCTGTGTGAGACGCAGCAGGCGGTCGCTCCTTCACTTCCTGATATCAGGATGAGTCTGCTTCCCTCGTGAGGCCGTCCTCACGTGTTGGAGCCCCCCAGCATGCACTCCCTCTGCACCGGGGGCTGTTAGCGGTAGATCGCCTTCAGTGTTCGATCCCTGAAAATGGTGTAACATCCCTTTAACTGATGGTGCATTCATATATTTATAGACTAGACTTCATTTAGAATCTGGGCACCATGTGTGACCGTCTATATGAATGATGTGCTGAAAATGGGAAGTGTTTATTGGCTGATCAAATATTCTATAATCCCGAGGATGGGGGGCTCGAAGCACCCCCCCCCCCCCCCCCCCCCCCCCCCCCCCCCCCCCCCCC